>JALIZH010017254.1:0-28228 GCA_030522465.1 Rhipicephalus appendiculatus | reverse complement strand
CGCACAGCATTTTAGTCATCGATGCACAATGCTCTGGCTGGGCCACTCCGTCCACAGACACACGTAAAAAAATATAACATTCTATTTGGATGCTTCTCAGGTAATGAACTCGAGAAGCGTGTGTGAGGGGCTAGGTAAGGCATTATTTAAACTTAAGCTGCGCTAGAGACGAGACACCAGAATAGGAGTACACATCGCAGTGTCGGCGTTCGTCCTGTCTCCTTCTATTCTGGTGTCTCGTCTCTAGCGCAGTTTGAGTTTACAAAATTGTCAGTTAAAGCGAATTTTTTGGGTCATCAAACCTACCTCATATTTCCAGATTCAAGTCAGACACTGGAAATATTCTTGGAACTAACATATTATTTTCTTATTTTCTTGCAACAGATTTGTGTTCCACAAGAAATGGAGATGCCAGCATAGCAGCATCAATAAAACAGTTGGAAGAAATTCCACGAACTGCCCAGCATTTGTGGACGTGAAGATTAAGAGAGTGACAAAACACACAAAACGCAGTGACGTTTTCTTGAGGAGGGATGTCCCCCTGACCGCCCTCATCAAGCTGAATGAAAACCACAATCACGTGCTTGAGTGTGCTCATGGGCTCCACCTCCTCAAAAGCACAGCTGACACTCGGGCCACTTTTGTTCAGTACTTTAGTAATGGCCTGGGTCCTGCTGGTGCTCTAGACTTCCACAGGAGCAAGCTGGCTAACCAAGAAAATGGTGCAACCCTGCTTGCCAACAGTGCTTACTATCCACGACCTGGCACTCTTTACCACTGGTTCAGGATCTGGAGGAAGTCCCACCATGGTGATGAAACTGACCCACTGACCAAGCTGGCTGAAAAAATGCCAGCCTATTCCCAACGTGGTAAGTTGACTTCTCCAGTGGTATGCTCCATTGATGGATAGTTTAATATCTCTGAACATGTATATATATAGCTTTCATGCAAGTGCCTATCTTTTTTTTTTTTAAGTAGTGTATAACAATAGAGAGTTTGATACATATGCCCTGCTTTGTTCTTTGCAGGAGTTGATGTAAAGACGTCAAAGTCCCAGGATAACAGCTGCTGGGCAGTACTGGTGGTAACACCAATAATGAGACGAACGCAGGCCCTGGACGCTGCAAGGGAAATTGTGTTTCTGGACTCTACTGCTTCATGTGATGAGTCGCAAACCAATGTGACAGTGGTGCTTGTTGCCACTCCAGTGGGCGCCCTGCCTATTGCGGTACTGCTGCACAGTGCACAAAGCACAGAAAGTTACAGCAGAGCATTCAGTCTCCTGAAACAGAGCTACCCGTTGTGCTTCGGTGGTGCCCATGTAAGTAAGCTGTCAGCCCTATTTCCAAAAAAAACCTTAGCAAGCACATCACAGTGACAGTAATGAAAAAACATATAAGATGCTAGGCATCAGAGAGAAAGTATGACAAAAATAACACCATTTCAACATAGTACTTTGCTACATCTGCTTATCATAGCTGTTAAAGGCACAGGGTAGGGAAAAATTTGAAAAATCACTTTTTGTTTTCTTTGCAATTTGGGAAGTGTGTCCCTTTGTCAGTGATGTGATAGTGGCGCCAATTGTGCCAAACTGCGCCGAGAGGTGAAACCTGCTAAATCGTGCTACATCTTGGCAGAAATTTCATTATTTGCGCCAAGCATGCGCCAAGGCATTGTTTTTGCATTCTTTCGGTGAGAAATAAGACGGTAGGCGCTCAAATTACATAAGTTACCATTGTACTTTTAGTGGTCATTGAAGCAGACAGGTGAGAGCTGTGTAGTTATAAGAAATCTCCCAGGGCCACTAGCTGCGTACTCAACACAGAATATTCGATTGGGCAAATGCTGATGAGCAGTAACTTGCAGTTGCCACCCAGTTCTTGAGTGAGCATACAATAATGCTCATCTCTCACTGCCATTCATGCTATAACTTTGCCTGTTGCGACCATCTTGCCCAGCTGCAAAGCCATGCACACAGTGTCTCGTAAATGGTGACTTCTGCACCGAAGCATGTGCTTTACCATAAACATTAGCTTAGTGCTAATAAATAGAGGCGTGCGAAATAATGTAAGCTGGCAGCTTGTACGAGAGCTGAATGTACTGGCAGAAACAGCTACGCCAGGGAGGAGGAGGTGGAAGCTAAAGTTGCCATGTATTGTGGCAGGCACCCAGTATGAATAATTGTCTTGATCAAGATGGTAGGTTCACATATGCAAGGTTTATTTCAGCACCCTTTTACATGCCTGGATTCAATTCAACCGTAAAATCTGTATATTGAGTTCACCGGCCAGAAAGGGGGGGGGGGGCATAGTTGGCACCAAACAGTGCCGCCTACCCATAGTATGAAATTACATTATCAAATCAGGTAAACAGACTTACTGAATGTTATGGAGCCAGAAGAAAATCTAATAATCTGTAAAACTACAAGTTTTTGTGAGACGCTATATGATTGATTGCATAAATTACACTAAGCATTACATATATGTAATAAGAATTTCTAGCTAGGTTAGTTTATCAAAAAAATGTAGTGCTACTTGTGCTGACCTACAAAAGATTTCATACAGGGCGCTCAAGCTTTAATACTATATAACGGCCAGCCTTTATCAGCAATTCCAGCCGCTGCAGTGGCATGTTGGGAAATCATGGTGGCACACTATCTCATTGTATCAGTGCTGCTTCTCGACTCAGCAAAAGTTCAATTTAGAGAAGATGTCTGAATACAATGCGAGACTTTCATTATCGCAAATTTCATTAGAGTACCGTTGCAATTATAGCACAATTTGTCAATACTTTATTAAACCCTCCATGTTATAAACCGCCAGTGAACCAAAAGCCTTACGAGTCTGTCCATAAAGTGCAACAGCATGTACTTCACCACACTACTCGAGCGTCTAGGTTGTACTGGCAAGTAAAGACGTCATCACAATAGTTCTTTTTTTTTAATAACAAAGAGAATATGTGTCGAAAACTTTTGCTGCCTCGAGCTTCATGGAAAGCCCGACTGAATAAGAAGTAAGAAATCTATCGGCAGGAAATGTTGGGCGGCCTGATATGTCATGGATATATAGAAGTTTAGGGCTGTCCGCAGGAGTGAGTTAATTTCACCTTTTGAGACACTATATATACACCAATACATGTATGTGTGCATATGTTTGTTTGTTAAACATGGCAAAACTGCTCCTGCTTAGTAAACAGTTGTGCTCGAAGATGTGTGACAGGCAACTGCTCCAAAAGGCTGATTTGCTGCTCCAGAATGAAGTTTTAGCTGCTCCAGAAGCTGCGCAGAATTGGCTTTGACCAATCACATCACTGACGTGTGCATATTTTTCACATTTGTGTTTCCCTTAAACAGTACTTTCTGTGGCTGAAAACCAGCTTTTTCGAAAGCAAATAGTGAGCGAACATGCACCCTAGGGCAAGCCCCCTCATATGCGCTGTGTGCTTACAGTATATTTTTCTAAAAAAAAAACTTTGTGTACGAAAGCCAAAATGCTTGTCTAGAGTCAGCTGTATATAGGAAATTGTTGGGTAACTTCTAAGGCAGTCCAAAGACACTGTGCTCTTTTATATTCGCACTTGGTCTTCGGAGCACATCGGTTCAAACACTTTCAGCGTCTATAGCTTCATTACACCTTTTGTTTGTCGTGCTTGTTGATAAGTTGAGATGCTGAGGGTAAAGAAGGTCTTCAGCAAGTGCAAATTTCACGGCAACCAATACAGTTCTTTTGTAAATGCGAATAAATTCTGGCGACGTACTGAGGCACTGACCACTGAACCAGCAAGCTCTTCATCGTTGAACCTCTTAGCCTTTTTAGCGTCCTTCAAGGCAAATCGCATGCAGGGTGACAATGGGTATGCTCTAATGGACATATTGTTTGTGATGAAATTAGAGAGAATGGTGCGTGCAAACTGCCCGGTGCAAGTGTTGAGCTAATGGGAATTGCGTCGCAGAGTCAGGTACAGAGTCTTTAGGATTGCGACATTGGATGTTGTTCTTTCATTTAATAGGCAGTATTGCATGAGCCAAAATTCTGTAATAGTTAGGATTGAAGCCTGGCCAAACTACAGTCAATTTACTGGAAAACGTTGACCACAATCAACGATAAATTGTGAATAGAGCAACATGACAGCTCAAAAATGAAGCAAGGCAAGCAATACCATAGGCTCCAAAGTAAAAATTGACTTTGGCAATGATTACCAAGCTTGTAGCTACTAAACAAAATAGTTGAACGGTGTTTGTGACAAAGTATGTTTGCTTTTCAGCTGTTTCTAACTTTAAACTTCATTATCTCAAAACCATGTTTTTATTACTTAGGTACCATTTTTTTCTATGTATTCCAAGATAACCAGTTGATTATTTTTTCTTGTGTTCTGCATAAATGCATACAACTACTGAAGCAGAATTAAAATTCTGCACTTTACAGTTTTTGTGTTACAAATTTTCATACATGCCAATTAACTCAGAATTTAGTTTCTAGCGGTAAAAAATTCACCCAAATTCTAATATTAGTCAGATTTAAATAAATCTGCTTCAGTTGAAAGAGTGGAAAATGTGGAAGAAAATGGTGTATACCAGTCAATCAGGAAACGGTACCTCAAAATGGCCAAAAATGCATGGGACGTATAGGCTTATCCGGTGCCCTTAAAGGATTATAAAAACTAATTGCTTTAAATCTATAGATTAGCCTCAAAATGGTAAGTTGTTGGGCTGTTCGGTTCGATATATCTTGCGAAGGAGAGCCTAGAGGTGCTTTGGAAAGAGGGAACAAAGCAGGATCGACACTCACTTGTAAATGAGTTGGCGTAAAAAGAAACGATTCACCTTGCACATTATGTGCATGCACTGACATTGAATTTGTTTATTGAAAAACTTTAGTATCTGCCACAAGAAATTGGTTGTAAGAAAATATGATTCCATCGAATTGCCATCACCAGATTGAGTTGCAGCTTTCATGGCATATGCAGGAAACCTTCAAGGGTACTGAACTGCCCTTCATGCTTTGTGAAGAAACACACACAGCGGAAAGTAGACACTGCTGTGAAAAGTTCGGCCAAATCTTGCAGTTTTTCCCACTTTCTTGCATAGTTGCCACTTTCTCATGCAGCCTTGATACAGAAATCCATGCACCTTCTTCTAAGGGCCGTCATACAGCAGATTTTTCGTCATACAACAGATTGTTGCTGTTAGCCGATAGTTGACAAACTTAAGAGTGATGTTTGGGTCAGATGCACTTCCTGCCACGGGATGCTGCCACGTGCCAGGCACACCAATCTATAGTGCACTTAAATTGCACAGTTGCAACACTAGCGTGTACTGGAATCGCAATGGGGGAGAGCAGTCTCATTTCACGACGCACGCGTGACATAGCTTGTTTTCCCTCTGTCATCCCTTGCAGTGTTACTTGCAGCATGCTTATAGGGACGAAAAAAGAAAAAAAAAGCGCTTAAAGTGTGCAATACCGAGTTCATTCGATGATCACTCAGAAAAGTAGCACAGGACCTCTTTACCCTTTGATACGCTATGTACACAATTTTGCTATTTGTATCAACTAGGGGCTAAAAAGGGCTAGATATATTGAGCTTTGGATAAATTGAACCTTCTGCATGATAAATTTGTCTTCATTTAACTTAATTTTGCAGTGTACTGTTGTATATGATCTCTTCGCTGAAGGCACTACCACGTCCAATGAGTCCAACGTTCCGCTTCCTGCAAGTCGTGAAAAATATAATTCCTTGCTCAAAATGGACATAACCAAAAATGAACTTGCATTATATTTCTACCCCTGAGATTTCATTGTATTTATGCCAAAACAGATCACCTATGACTTCAGGATAAATAGATATTTAATTAAAGCTTACTTAGGATTTGTTACAGTAACACACATAAATTAACATATCATGACAATATTTTTGTTGCAATAGACTATTGCATGCCGTGAAATAATGTTCTATTGATTTTCACAAATTTGCAGATAGTTCTTCATAGGTGGCGTCTTAAAGGATTAAGAGAACGTTTTCAGGATTAGGCAGAGGAGGAAGAGGGGTGTGTTGATTCTGCTACCACAAGAAAGGAACATTAATACGTTCACTGCGTTGTGGGTCAAAGCCTGTGCTCCCCCCAATGGGGCCGTAATGTTACGAGCATGCATCTACTTGCTGATGCAGTAACTTCATCACACTTGAATGCAGTGATACAATTGTTGTTATAAATAGCCAGAAGAATGCTTTTCTACTGTTAGGTGCTGTGAACTACCCACAACGCACTCAATGAGATGTTTTCATGCTACGTGTTGTGTGATCCACGCTCGAGAACTCTCCGTTATGTGCTGCCATCTAAGGTTTCGAAATGCAACCAATATATGTGTTTTATTACATTAGATGCGGAATGGTGTTGTTGTTATTAAGGAGCAGAGTGGCGGCCAATTCTTTGTTGAATTGCTTGCCACCACTTTTCCACGGTTTTTTAAAGATGGTTCACTCGAATAAGTACATGCATTCTTACTGCTGCTCCCAAACATTTTTGCGTGACTAATGGATCATCATGCCTTTCATGGATGCAAAAGAAAGCACAATGCAGAGGAAACAAACGTGTGTGTTTTCTAGTGCCAGTCACTTTGGATTTCAGCAGAGGTTTACGTGAAAAAAGAAAAGCAAAAATAGCTCCGTGTTTTTCAAATAAATGCGCCATCTCTTTGGAGCAAATGAAACAGGCACAGGCTAATGACCTGTGCCGTGACCCAGGTGCGCCGTGACCCACTCATGGGTCACGGCGCACCTGGAAGCTATGCTGAATGGCCCACTGATAGGTCACTCCACACGTCAAACGAGACCTCAAGAAAGCGTGCCGCAGCGAACATGCTAACTCCTTGTCCACTTATGTTACTTCATCTTCAGTATCCTTTTCTTCAGCATCCAAAGTTACTTCACCTTCAGCATCCTTTCAGAAATCAGTATCGTAAAAATGTTGAGGCACCATAAAAGTTTTTATTCCTCTGCACATGTGCACACTGTTCTATCGTGGCCGAGGAAAGACACGAATGCCGGAATGAGGCAGCAACGAATCCATGTTTATTCAAGAAAGGCTCTGCTTTTATAGCGTTTATCACGATGGTCTTACGTCATAGCTCGTTTGATAACTGATATCACACTCTTCCCTTCTTAGTGAAACAACACTCATTTGAATTTCGACTTGGCTCTTAGTGAAATCTTCTGCAGCGTACGGCTTGGGAAGCTTTCGCACACGGGTGCCTCGTCACAGTAATGCTGACGATGATTTGTTTCCGGTAGGAATAGGCTGCTCAGCTTCTCTAGAGTTAGAGCTGGTCTTGTTAAGCCCTGCATTCCCTCTTTTTGTAGCTGATGACGGGTCTAGTGGTGGTTCTGATGGTTGGACCTGGGGAGTCTGGTTGTCGTTGGAATCTCTTAATTCTGATCAGGGTGCCTGAGTTGGATCTTGTCTTCTTGGCGAAGGTTGGCTTGACAAATTGCCTTTGGGAAAGACCTCTCGAGAAAACAAATCTTGAAAAGGCTTCTTGGCACTTCTGATCCTCCTGGGCCGATTCCTCCATCATTCTCCGAACCAGTTGTTCATGCCGCATTGCTAGTGGCTTCAGTCCATACTCTGGTTTTTTCTCTGTCGCAAGTGATCCACATGAGTAAACTCTAGTCGCCCTTGAACCCTAATCATATACGTGACTGGGCTGACAACTTGCTCAACGGTACCTTCTTGCCACGATAACGCTCACCACATGTGGTCTTTACGTACACTCCATCTCCCACAGAGAAAAATTCAGCTGGTCCTCTGTAGTCATTACGTCGCTCCGTGTCTTGTTTCACATGCTGCGCGATGTCTCCTGCAAAACTTGGTTTAAGAAGATACAATTTAATTCGAGGCAGACGCTTAAGGAAAACTTCAGCAGGAGTCCGGGAAGTCATCGAGTGTCGGGTGTTTCTATACGAAAAAAGAAATTTGTTGAGACGTTCTTGTACTGTACTCTTCACTGCAGCATTTTCGTCGCTCAGAACCTGCTTCAAGAGAGCTTCCTTGGTCGTTCTTACCAGTATTTCTACTGCTCCGTTAGAAGTGGCATGATAAGGAGGTGTCCTAGTATGCTTGATACCTCTGCGCCTCAAGAACTCTCCAAAGTCATCCGAAGTGAGTTGTGGACTGTTGTCGGTTACAATTTCTTCGGGGTAGCCATAGGCGGCAAATAATGAGTCCAGTTTTTCCAAGGGTTTCGCGGTTGTCGTCATTGGCATGACGAACACTTCAACCCACTTAGAGTACACGTCTTCAAGAACGAGTAGATTTATACCGTCTTTGACAGCGTAGTCGGCGTGAATCCTCTCCCAGACTTGACAATTCCGAACGGTTTCTTCTACGTCTTTGTCGAGGGAAGGCCACCACACGTACGCCCGTGCCAGCATCTTCATAAGAGTCATTCCTGGGTGTGCCTCGTGCAGCAATGAGGGAACATGTGCTTGCAATGTTTCCGGCACGATCACTCCATTGCTCCGAGTCAAGCACCCCTGCTCTGCAGACAGTTCATCTCTGTGTATGAAAAATGGTCGCAGTTCGTCAGGGTAATGCTGTGGCCATCCTGAAAGAACGTAGCTTAAAACACGTGTTAAAACAGAGTCTCGTTTTGTTTCTCGAGCAACTTCTTTTGCTGTTAGCGGGGTTGCGTCGAAAATAGCCAAACACTCCGGCTCGTCGTTGCAGGAACCTGTAGACAGTGGCAGCCGTGATAGCGCGTCAGCGACTTCCATTTTCTTGCCGTTGCAGAACTTGAGATCGTACTGACACGCTGTCAATGTCAGTGCCCATCTCTGCATTCGTGCAGCTGCTAAAGATGGCAGCGGCTTATCGCGCCCAAGAAGCGGCTGATGGTCGGTGTAGAGGCTGAACTTGCGCCCATACAAGTAACAATGGAATCTTCGCAAACCAAATATGAGTGCGAGGGATTCTTTTTCACCTTGAGCATAGTTCCGTTCACTGCTTGTTAACGTGCGTGAGGTGAATGCGATAGGTCATTCTGTTCCGTCAGGCATTTCATGGAAAATCACAGCTCCCAAGCCGTAAGCGGAAGAATCGCAACTAAGTTCGATTCGTTTTGTGACGTCGTGGAAGGCTAATACTTCGCTGTTCAGAATCATTTCCTTAGTTTCCTTCGAATGCCTTCTTGCACTGTTGCGTCCATTTCCACTTGTGGTCTTTTTGAAGAAGCTTGTAAAGTGGTGCTACTACAGTTGCCAAATTCCGCAAGAATTTGCCATAGAAGTTTAGAAGACCCAAGTAGGCCCTGAGTTCCGTGATGTTCCTTGGCTCTGGCGCATCTCGCACTGCTTTTATCTTTTCAGCAGTGGGATAGATGCCCTCCTCCGAGACCTTGTGCCTGAGGTAGACCACAGAATCACGAAAGAACTTGCATTTTTCTTCTTTCAGCGTTGTGTTGTGGTCGCCGAGTGCTTTCAGGACCTTTGTGGCAGTTGTGTAGCAGCCTTCTGTACTGCGGCCAGTGATGATGACGTCGTCTATATTGCATGCGACGTTAGGAATTCCTTCTAGGACTTTGTCCATCATGGCTTGAAATTAGGCTGGTGCGCTCGCAATTCCGAATGGAAGTCTTGGGAATTCGTAGAGGCCTTGATGCGTGTTTATTGTGAGCAGTGGCTTGGACTCTTCACTGAGAGGCACTTGCTGGTACGCCGAGGATAAGGCCAGCACACAAAATACTTTGTCCCCGGCTGGCATCGAATATAAATCCTCTGGGAGTGGTAGCGGGTAACAATCAGTTTTCAGTACTTGATTGATTGTTAGTTTTTAGTCTCCGCAAGTTCTGATTCCGTCACCACGCTTCGGAACCGGTACGATGGGAGTCGCCCACTTGCTCGTAATTACTTTCTTTAGGATTCCTGAACTCTCTAGCTTTTGGAGTTCTTCACTGTCTACCTCTTTAGTAGCGAAAGGCATAGACCTCGCTTTGCAGAACACAGGCATAGCATTTGGGTCTATTGCTATTTTAGCTTCGAAGTTGCGAACTACTCCCGGTGTCGTACGGAAAACTTCTGGAAACTTTTCCCGCAGAGTGCTGACATCCACGTTTTGTGTGATAGCACTGACAGTATTCCAGTCTACTTGCAATTTTTCAAGCAAACCTCGGCCTAGAAGCGTAGGCATAGCCTTGCCCTGGTCCTCTACTATATGTAGCGGAAGCTTTGTTCTGCATCCGTTATGCTCGACGGTTACGGTCGCCTGTGATCTCATCTTTACAGGCTGTTCTGTATAGGTTTTCAACATTGCCTTTGTTGGTTTACATGCGATTTGCGAAAACCATTGCTTGAACGTACTTTCAGGCATCAATGTGACAGCTGCGCCCGTAACCAAAAGCATAGAAATAGGCTTCCCTTCAATCAGCAAAGAAACGTTGTAGCCTCTTTTTCCATCTCTAGCACACATCACGACATGATATGTCTGGGAATCATCCGATTCCTCGTCTGTCGCTTCAGCGTAGTTCATTAGACTTTTTTTTCCTCGGCACATCGTGTTGCGATACCAGCACTTGTCTGAGTCGTGCCCTTTTTCACAGCGATAACAAGTGGTCTTCGTTTGACCCCTTTCGTTTTTACGTGCCGACGGCCTGGTTTTTGCTAGTGTTTTTCTACGAACCGCATTGACATCGGTTGAGCATTCTGCTTGAGAATGTAGTTCCGTGGTCTGCTTGGCAGCAAGTTCCTTTTCAAGTGCAATTTTGCATGCTTTTTCAAGGTTGAAGTTTTCCGTTGCGAACAATATCCTTTGAGTCTCTTGGTCACGCAATCCTGCCACGAGTCTATCCCTTAACGCATCGTTTAGAAACGCCTTGAACTCGCAATTACGCGCCAGATGTTTCAGTTCTGTCATGAAGTCTTTGACGCATCCTCCTTCCTTCTGTGTGCGTTTGTTGAACTTGCAACGCTCGGCGATTACAGAATACTCAGGACAGTAGTGTTGTTCTAGAACCTCCTGTATTTCTGCGAAGGTTTTGTCAGTAGGGCTGTGAGGGACTAAAATTTTCTGGAGCTCCCCGTACACTGTGCTTCCTACTACGTTCAAGAACAGTCTCAGCTTCTTTGTCTCCGGAACCTCATTAAGTGCCACAAAGTTCTCAAACCTCTCGAAATACGACTTGCTGTCGTCGCTTTTCGGGTTAAACTCTGGCATGCTTCGGAAACGTTGCGAAGCTAGTGGAATCGCCATTTTGAAACTCTTTCCTTCTGTTCGTGGGCCGGTCGTCCGTTTCGCTTCGACCGCTGTGTCATTGCTTGCTTCAGGATCGCACTATCAGTTCCATCATCGTCACCAGTTGTTCTGTCGTGGCCGAGGAAAGACATGAACGGCGGAACGAGGCAGGAACGAATGCATGTTTATTCAAGAAAGGTTCTGCTCTTTTATAGCGCTTATCATGACGGTCTTACATCATAGCTCATTTGATAACCGATATGACACACACCATGTTTAGAGTGAAATGTTAAACTGTAACAACTACTTCATTTGTGAAGGCAGCTATGGCATCTTTCAGTGTGTTAATTGAACGAAGCGTGCTGCGGAGCGGCCAGATGCAAAGAGCTTTGCAATGTACTGCATGTACATCAGAGCACTTAAAGTGGTAGCGCATGCTCCAGAGCAGCTGGATATGCAGCAAGCACATTGTGTGAAGTAGCTGTCCCCAGCAATTGTATGATGCAACTAGATACCATGAAAGGCAGTGTTTGTGTTACTTGCTCGCAAGCCTAGAAAAGCATCAAACAACATGACCTTAATTTACTCAACATTTCTTCTCAATGTAGGTAAAATAAATGCTTAGGCCTGTTTCCAAGCCATTCTAGTGGCTGAAACACGTTACTGGAGTGACTCCCACTGTATCATTTTTTGCTGCTCAATGCCAGACATTTAGCTCGGCTCCACGTGGTTTACAATAAGTGTTTTGTATGAGGGCAAATGAAATGAGCAGGTGCTGATGCATAAAGAGAAACGTTGTGCAGATGTTCTTGACAACCCCGCTGGCTACATGGTAACAATGAATTGCAATTGTGGCCAGAGTTTGTCTGCGTGGCTTTTTGGACTAGCTGGTTAAATGTATTGAAATGTGTTGTAGCAATAGCACACATGAACCAGGAAGGCACAACAGGACAAGCGCTATTTTTCAAATGAATTCATTTGAAAGTTATGCCCGTGTCACATGGGCACTTGGTCTGTTGACTCAATTGTCAAGCACGAGCTGCTACATGGAACGTTTAGAAGGCCGTCAAGTCGGTAGTCTATAGAGCACCGCGCAACTTTATCAAAATTTCGATAGCCATTGAGCAACGAAACCGGAAACAGCGCTGACGTGCCCTCTCGTTCACGGTGTGCTCTTACTTACGATTAGGAAAAAGGAATGTAACCAGTACACTTTAAAAGCAGTATGTGTGAGCCTTATGAATTATTTAATACAGTATTTGTGGCACTTGAAATGTGCTAACTGCACATACTCTCGGCAACAGCAATGTGCTTGTCTTCATTGTGCTGTCTTGCCATGTATGCTTGCCACAGTTTTGCTGCTTAACAACTAAATATGCATTCATGACTACGAATAAACATTTTATTGAAATGTTTAAACAAAAACAACACACACATTTGTTTTTTTTAAGTGTTTTGATTATTTAACTTTAGGTGACATGAATACAAAAACAAAGATGCGCAGCACTACACAATTTTTGCAAGAAACGCCTGAACCACTCAACAGCCATGTAGCAGAGCGACAACTCGATCAAGTCGATAGAGTTGTGTTTCAATGGCCATCGAATGGATGCCTTTCAAAAGTGTCCGTGTGACACAGGTATCGGTGCCTATCCCGTTGTCCTCATCTGTGCGTTCTAGTGCTACGACACCTTTCGATTTTTGCACGAGTATTTTAGATATAACACACAACAAACTGAAGACGTCAGTACTTTGCAATTTCACTGAATTCGGTAGTAGCGGTATTGCCAGCAGGCACCACTGTGTGAATAACACCTAAGGCTGTGTCTTGCAGTGAATACAGTGCAGACGTCACGTTACGGTGAAGGCTAAAACTATTGGGACCACAATGAGTATGATTACCGTTGAACATGTGAAATGCCTGACGTACTTTTGGAAACTGGTACGTCGGCACCAAAAGTTCTAGCTATCTTAGGCTCGCGCATTTGCAAAACACAGCCGCGTGAACTCGTGCACGAGCTGGCTAAAGCCTGCCAGGCTTTTTACTATGCTGCTGGTAAAAGACGCGCTATTTAAGCTAGGGCAGATTATTGGAAAAACATTACTGGCACGAACAGCTGTGCTAAACAAAACAAGCGATGACGTCAGTACGTTTTATTGTGCCCACTCGCTCCCTGAAGTAAGGCGGAAGACTAGCAGAACTGCAGCAAGAAGGAAAAAAAAGGGGGGGGGGGGGGGAAACAAAAACAAATATTGATTCCATACATGCCTGTCAAATGCAGGTGTACCTACCGTATACGAAAGGTTCACAGTCAAGGAACGAAAGTCCTCACCTTCACCCTTCAGCTCCCATGCTTAAACGACGTCATTAGTGAAAGACACAAGGAACAGCGGAAAACATCTCTTCCACGACGCGCAATGCCGATGGCTTAAACGTTACATGACAAGCGTTCTTGAGGCAGCAATACAAGCGTTCGCGCAATTCGGAAGCGAAACAGTGCCGCGAAACACTTGTTTTCACGCGTCCTTAAGGCGAGAATAAATGTGCTCTAGAGAAATTAAGCTAAGCGAAGGATATCACTTATAGACGCGAGTCCACTGGTTGAATTTTTGAACAAACAGAAAGAAAAAAACGAAAGGCGATACTTAACATTTCGAACTGTATGTGCGCCGCCATCTTGTGGACCGTGCTTGGCTCGGCTTGGCTCACACGCTTAGCCTAGCCAGTTGAAATTTCAAGTTTTCTGTAAACGCTTATTTAGAAATTAAATAAAAACTTTTTACATGTCGTAGCGATGATCTTAACACTAAAAAAAAAAGGATGCTTGAAAACAGTTGCGACATTTGTCAACCCAAAAACAAAACAAATGCATTGGTTACGGCCTTTGTGCGGCCGTTGAAATGGTGTGCGCTGCGCGGCGGGGTCACGCTGCACGCACTATATCGAAGTCTGTTCGCCAGTTCGGAGCAGGGTCGTAGCCAAGGGGGGAAGGTGTTGGGGGGAGGGGGGGGGGGGTTCAGACCCCCCCCCCCCCCCCCCCCGAAATTTTTCCAATTTGCTTGCGTATATATAAGCGCACGCATACAAACGCACGCACGAACAAACATTGTGGTTGAACCCCCCTCCCCCGAAAAAAAAATTCTGGCTACACCCCTGCTTCAGTGTGTGTTTGAACAAGTTCAAAAAGTTAAAACATCCCGGAAAATTTCTTTATCATTCTGACATGGACTGGTGGCATTGCTATTCCTAGCCTGTTTTTCAATAATTTGGTCGGTGCTTGTCTAGACGAGTTGCAAAACCTGCAAGGCAGCTTTCCTGCTAAACAAATATTAATGCTCAGTGGCGGTGCCTCCTGTTCTTGCTAAAATTGTTACGTCCAGTGAGAGGGGATGCATCGTGTCTTGGTTGGACACAAGTGACAGTCGAAGTCGGCTGTGCACAAGTGACAGTTGATTTAACAATTTTCTTTCCACTGGCACGAAGATCCACGCAGCCGCTCTGAATCATCTGTAATGGAAAGCCCTCACTTTGCTAGGTGTCGCCATCTTCTCACAGCAAACACCAGCTGTCCTACTATAATCTGAAAAATAGTGCATGTTCACTAAGTGCAAAATGCTGTATAGACAGTTTTGCCAGCGCTTTCCGTTCTCTGGCAACATTGTGCGTTCACCAGAAATGCTTCCTAAAAAACTTCCTGTTTACCTTGTTTTAGCGTGCCTTTTAGCCTGCGTTGCAGGCTGCGGCTGATTGTGTTTCGAAGTTTTTCTGCAGATAGAGTTACTGCAATGAAGCGCTGGCGACTTGGCACTGCTCTGTAGTGCCAGGATACTGTCTGCGATCCGGAGCTTATTTTGCTATCACAGATCAAAGCATACTGTTTCCCAATAGTCATATGAAGGCAGAAAGAGTGCCTGGATTGCAGCGATCAGGCGAGTAAAATGGATTCCCACAACAAGTACATAGATTTGTTCTGCCCAATTGATCAAAAGCAAGTAAAGCTCAACACATACTTTAATAGCATGGAGGCGATGCTCAGACGTTAGTCGAAGGCCCCCCAGTTACAAGGAACTCGTCGGATGCCGTCGTCTTTAACCCGCGGCAAATAAGTGCGCTGACGCCTGCAGTGGATAGGAAAACATGAATTGTACGTGGAGCCTCATCAGTGATGTGTGCTATTGGAAGCAACACGCGGGGCACCAAAGCAGCCGTGCTCAACATCAATCGCCACTTGCATCATGTGCCAATGTTTTGTCGCCATTGCATTAGCTTTTTATGAAAGCGACGCCTGCGAGTGGGTTCGCCTCGGTGTGAGCAAATGACTCATCGCCTGTCTTGTTGCCGCCACTGGACATCGTCACACTCTAGCTAATTTTTTTTTTGCAATGTGAGCGTGGACTACAGATGCAGGCGGGTTAACTTTAAAGTTTGTTTCATGAATAGTGTACCCGTAAGTAAACCATTGTAGTTCGC
The DNA here is from genome assembly GCA_030522465.1 of Rhipicephalus appendiculatus. Taxonomy (NCBI): domain Eukaryota; kingdom Metazoa; phylum Arthropoda; class Arachnida; order Ixodida; family Ixodidae; genus Rhipicephalus; species Rhipicephalus appendiculatus. Next base: position 12,536 of record JALIZH010017254.1, on the reverse strand, counting down.
ATCACTTAGCCGCACTTGTGGTCATCACATAATGAGTACATTTTATATTATCTCAGTCACACCAAAAACTTAGGATCGCGAGCGATTTCAATCGGTGCCGATCCCTATCAGAAGTGCCCAGTGTGACACAGGTGCAGTAATAATCGTTTTATCATGAGGCTGCATGCCTAGACGAAAATACATATATATGCCCGTGGCTATGACAGGAGGCAGGTTTTTACCTCCAGTCAAAAAGCTGAATTGCACAACTTCCCTATCCAGCGGATCAGGCAATTCTTCTCGCCACTGCAGTTTATGCTTGTACCTCTCCCATGCAATGTCGTCGAGCCCCTCATGCAGTCACTAGACATTGTTCTAAACAGAACTGAACGAATGCACCAGAAAATAATAGAGCAACAAACTCAAATTCACCAGGCACACACCGCCAGGACCATTGAAAAAGTATTGCCGGAAATGGTGCACCGGAAGTCTTTTTGGGCAGACCGTTCGGTGCACGCCAGTTTGTTAACAAACAGAGAAACCGTGTATAGCATTCTGCGCATGTGCTGTTTGGGCCCGCTATTTTTAAGACGTGCTATACTGAAGCTGTCTGATATCAAACTACCCATTCTAGCTGTACCCACTCGTAAATATAGCTTATTAGGCGATGTATAGCTACGGACAGTGAAAGCTCATCTACATATGGATGCAGTGCAATGGGGGGGGGGGGGGCTTAAGTCTTGCTGTACTGTAGAGCTGTTTTCATTCTGCAACTGTACTTCCTGTACATTTTTAGGATAACTGAAATACTCAAGTACATTTCAATTTGCATATTTTGTTGGTAGCTCACTAGTAATGCTTTTAATATACCACAGTAATCAACAATCTTGCTGATAATATCTATAACCAGTATGAGCCATATTATTACATTAGAATCACAATCACACGTAATGATCTTGTCTTTAGTATCACTTGTCTATTTTGTGCGTCATTGTGCTTCAGTCTTGGAGCATGGAAGAGGTAGTAGCGGCACTGCAACACTTGTTCGGCATTGTCAGAAAACGCTGCCAATCGGTAGTTGATGCCCCCTGAAGACATGTGAGCCAAACATTATAGTGCAGCACACACTGAAATATGCAATTATTTCGCAAAGTTTGCTACAAATCGCTCGCTCTTCTCTCGACAAATGATGCCATAAACCCAAATGATCGCACCACGAACAAAAGGCCACAGGCAGTGGCTGATTTGAGCCTAAGTGAGCTGTATAGTTATAGCAGCCATTGCAGGATGTTGTGACATGCCCGCACACTTGCCCGTGTTCACACTGAAAGTAAGCTGTGCGTTTGAAGAAGAAAAATGTGATCAAGGTGATGATGCGTGCTGACGAATGGACATGGCTTCTCGCTTGCCCCCCTTGTCATCCCACCTACCCTCCTTGCGTAGTTTTCAGCGTACTCGCTGGTACGAAAAAAAGAAAGCACTTACAGCATCCAACAAATCCCCGTAACTCTGCTCGTACTTGATGGATTCTAAAAATTCTTGTGGCAGTCAATTCGCGGACAGTAAACTCCATCAATGAATAAACTATAAATTTCTAAAAGTGTCACAGGGACCTGTTAAAGAATGACAAAAACAACTCTTTCTACTTCTTTCAGAACGAAAAATTTTTACTCCATGATCAACCATTGCATATATATGAATGCTTATGTACCTATTAGCAACTCGCTGAGACTTTGTAATGTTCAATGTGTGAGCACATAGTGAAAGTTATGTGATGAGAACGTACGCACCATGATAAGTATAAAAGAGAGAGAGACTAGAACCTAAACAAGGTGCTTGATTTTGCTGGACCACTTGAGAAAAGCAAGCACTGGTTGCATCACACGAAAAATCTTGAATTTGTTAGATACCTCTCTTGCTTTCACTAACAGATGAACAACCATCAGAAGTGTAAAAACTATTTCACCCTTCAAGCTGGCTCATGTCATGAGAATTGGTCACAGCAATGTAGCTAAGCCTTGGGCCATTGCTAACTGCAGCCTCTCAGGTCATTGAAGTAATAAAAATGGCAACAACTTACTATGAGCAAGCTCTTAAATGTCATTATTCCAGTGGTAGAAGAATTGGAAGCTGATTCATGCAATCATATATCCCCTGCACCAGAATAAAGCATGATAATGTAAGGACCCTGCTTTTTTTCTTGCTTGAAGCATCACAAACGAGGCAACGTCACTCAAGCAGAGCTTGCGGCAGCAGTGTTGGTCACGCTTGAAGCTAGCTTTTTTAGCAAAAACAGCCTTTCATTCCTACTATAGTGATGCAATTCACTGTTTGTATATTTGGCTAATAATAATGCATCTATGCTATGATACATTAATTAGGGAATGGACACAGCATTATACTGCGCTCATGCTCATAAAAGGCGATGCAATTTTTTTTCAGCCAAAGCTGATGGCCAAAAAATTTCACCAAAACCACTTTTGTGATTGCAATCTGCAGGCTCCACAAACTTTTATGACGGACAATTCTGCAGCCGAGAAAGCTGCCTTGTGCGCCACTTGGCCTGAAAGCAAGCAGCTACTTTGCCACTTCCATGTGGCGCAGGCCGAGTGGCGCTGGCTCCAGGCATCCCGCAATAATGTCGGCAGAGACGAGAGGCGTGAGCTTATGACAGCATTTCAGAGGGTAAGTTCTAGGACTGTATTGTTTGTATCACCAGACTGTGCAAGTGATGAGTTTCTCTCTTGTGTCCAATACTTCACAAGTACAGGGATGCACAAATTTGATGAACTTATATTTAAGTTTTATCTTGACGTTTATAAAAACTGTACATCTGGCTCTTCTCACCTGGCATAACAGCACACTTTTGCCCATCATGGCAATAGAAGCCAAGTGAAAGCTGTAGTTTCAGAGTACAACAGCACGCATTGTACGCATGCAGACTGTCTCATGCAAGTGGAGCGAGAAATTAAAATTAAGGATGTTATATTTTTCTTCAGAAATTTATAACTGTTCACTGTGGTGTGGACTATGTTGCATTATATTGTTTTGATGTTTTATTATATTGGTGATGCATTATATTGGTGATGTTTTGAACTACCAGGGAAGGCGTAGAGCTAATACAATAAGCTTAAGGAGAAAAAAAAGAATGAATTCAATATATCTCTAGCTTAAGCCTTGCATAAGCATCGCACACGAAATACTTTAGGCAACCCTAATGTTCCATTTAAGTGTCTCTAATGGTGCTAGCCCATAGTGCTTGGTGAACTTTTGGTTCACTTGGATTGACTTATACAGTGAAAGAAGACTGTTCTGTAATGGGCAGGTTTTATATTGATGGCACATATTCACAAGAAAACAATCCACTATTTCAATGTTCTCGTTCAATTAATTTAAGCACACTTGACTAGCTGAGCTGCGCTTCCCTCTGCTTTGGGCTTCGCAACTAACTTTGGCAGCGCACCGTCATGCTGCCTAAGCGGATTAGAACCACATGCAAGGAAACGTGTGGTTGAAATCTGCTCTGCCAAGTGCCAGAACGATCTAAATTGCTTACTAGAAAACGATCTGTTCTTTCAATGAACCCGGTCAATAGTCATGAATTATCCTGACTTCTAATTGGTCATTATCTTCGCTAAGCTTATGCTCCGACATCATATATACTCATAACTGCGAATCATTCACTCCTTTTTAGGAGTCTTATTTTATTTTAGGTTTTGAGATACAGCACAGAAAATAATGTCACTATAGAAGCTAGCACCATCAAGGACTCAGCTAGCAAGCAAACGAAATCATAAGATGACTGCCATTTTGGCGTGTTGGTACATGTTCATGACAGTGAAGCGCTAGAAAGAACGGGGACTTTTGAAGAACACAGGACAATGCGCTACTAGCAACTGAAAGTTTTATTTAGAAAACAACGCCCTCTCATACATGAAATAAATGTACATCATTGTTAAAAAACCAGAATTAACCACGTGATCACAAAAGAAACTAACAAACAAGAGATGTAAACCGCGCATGCCCTCACACCGAGGGAACAAAAAAGCAGAAAAACAAACACTTCTTTTTACATTCCCTCTAAAAAAGCAACATCGCAATCGGAGAGCAAAACGGCAATAGGATGACCGTGTACGGTTCAATTAAATCATTTTTGGTTTGGTTTACACTGGAATTCAAACCATACTTTGTGTTCCATTTTACAAATGCCTGAATTATATTATTTCAAGCAGGTGTGTGATAAAATGTATTTTATGGCGTTGTTTGCAGATCATGTATGCTTCTTCTTTGGATGAGCTCAGTGCAGCTACTGAGCAGCTGCTCTCCATGCCCAACAAGGAATATGGACAACGCGTTCAGCGATTCCTGGAGCGGAAAGCAGAGTGGGTTCTTCTGTTTCGGTCAGAACTCACAACTCGGGGCCACAACACAAACAACTATGCAGAGGCGTCAATCCGCATCCTCAAAGATGTGGTGCTTCATAGACGGAAAGCCTACAACGCAGTGGCGCTTGTGGACCTTGTCATGGAGGTTTGGGAAGCATACTTCAAGTTGAGGTTGCTGGACCACGCCTATAGCAGGGTACCAGCTCACGAGCTACTGTACCACAAGCTCCTGTGCAAAATGCCACAGGATGCAGCCAGCAGCATCAAACGTCTTGGACGTAATGTCTACCAGGTACCAAGTGCACAGCCAGATGAGGGGAAAATCTATGAAGTGTGCCAGGATTTTGGGACCTGCACCTGCCGTGCTGGTCAGAACGGTGCCTTCTGCAAGCACCAGGCACTGGTTCACCACACATATGGAGGGAACTTTCCCAATGCACCAGTCGTCACTGCCAAAATTCGTTACCAGCTTGGATTGCTGGCACTTGGAGAGCAGTGCCCAGAGGAGAGTTTTTTCAGAGACTTTCGCGATGTCCTGCCTGAGCAGCCTAGCAGTGGCAGCATGTGTGAGCAGGGCACACTCGTGGACACAGAGGAGCCACTACGACCTATGCCTATGGACGTTGAGCCAGAGCTTGATGTGCCATCAGCTGGCAACAATCATTGTGAGGTGGGACATACGCTTGCCTAACTTTTAAAAAGCTTACTAGTGTTGAACCTTGTCAACCAATGAGATATGTAGCAATAAATTCCCTGAATAGAAAGTGCTTACGAGGAGCACACTAAGCACCCCAAAAATCGGTAAACTATAATGCAACATTCTAATTTCTAATTTTCCACCTGTAAAAAAAAAGCCTAGACAATCTGATCAGCAGCCTGCACATTGTCACAATGCTGCCGCCATCTTAATAATGGACCTTAGGACCAGATGCTTGAAATATTATGTAAGAACACTCCCTATTAGTGATTTTACCAAAAGTTTGCAGCCATGAGCCTGCCTTACTACAAGAATTTGCACCATTATCAGGGTTTCTAATTATTGCACATATTATCGAGTTTTAATTCAGCAGTTACAGGATTAGCGGGGGGAAATCAGAACCAAAAGAATGCCTAGAAGTAATGGTTTTATATTCAGGTGATTGGCATTTGATGACATAACTCACATGAAATTTGTTTTTGTAGGATGCCGCAGAAGTCCTAAGAAAAATCCAGGAAGTGCAGTGGCGTCAGCACTCCATCGCTGCCAAAAATCCCAGCTACCTCAATGCCCTTCAGCAGGCTTTGGGGGGAATTGGAGAAGGTGAACAAGGAGCAGCAAATCGTCGCCACCTATTTTGCCATTAAGGCAGCTTGTAGAAGTGCCAGGAGGCGTGGCCGTGTCATCAAGGTGCAGCCAACAAGCATTGCAAGACGTCTCCCTGGCGTAACCCGAGGCGCAAGCAGGGTGCCTGCGGGTCGACCTTCGAAGACTTCAGCTAGCAAAAGAACAAAGCGAGCCCACGCCCTGCACCTGAGTGTAAAAGATGGAGTGCCCCATGCAAGATCCCATGGAGCAGGGCACTAGATGTCATTCTAAATACAGCCACTGTTCTTGGTGGTGACCACTTAAGCATTGCAGCATCGTACCAGTTAAACAAAGACACACTTCCTGTGCCCAAGGAGCTCATCACAGTAGCAGTGTGCTGCCATGCCAGCGTTCAAAACAGTTACATTGGTGAATTCTGGGTTTTGAATCTGGTAGTGAATGGCCATGCCTTACCAACAGCTCAGCAGGCTTCATCCACATATAGTTAGTGGTCCATTAAGCAATAGTTTCTCCAGCATTGCTCTTTCAAGCACTGAAAGCTGCCACTGGCTTTTCACAGCATGTCATATATGTACTGATCTTCGTGAATTTTTCTTTTCCTTTTTTTTTTGCAATGCATATTATATTGAACTGCAACATTTTGAGCAGCACTGAAAGATAACAAACGACATCTAGATGAGCTAGAGGCATTGGATGTTTATAAGCTGCTGCAGAAAAATGGGTGTCACAGAAAAATAGGTGTATTTATCTCGTACAACAGACATTGCAGTGTTTGCGTCATTTTCTGCATATGCTCTGCTGACCGTGTTGTTTGGCGCACTTGTGTTGAATGTGAATGCTAGAAATAGGTGCATGTTACCAAAGCATGGGTAACTCTAAGACAGTGAGCTAGGTACAGGGGCCGGCACAACTTGCATGAGCCATGTAGGCTGGGTTTGGACCCTTGCTAAGCATCAAAGCACTGCCATGCAACAAGTTTTCAACATTTGCTGCCATCACTGCATAGGTTTGTAAGGTGTAAGTGGTCGAAAATCACTAGTAATGTTGCATATGTCAAATCACTAGTTATGTTTTAGAGCATGCAGTTGCAGCATATAGTCACCATGTGATATTTGGCATTGCATGTACTGGAACTTATCCAGAATGTTCTCATCTAAGCTTAGTTAGCAAATAAAATTTGTGTTAACAAAGCTGGAGTAACAAAACCAGGACATGCCTTTCTGCGTGCTCTTTGCTGTAAGATGTGTTAAGGGAATTATAGCATACAAGCAGTGCGCTTAAGTGATTAGCCTTATATATGCATTTTCATGAAATCTCTGGAAGTGTTCGAGCCACGGACCGAAAGAAAGCTTAAGCTTTATTACTATCTGCTGTTAGTGAGCAGACTGATCCCACTCTTTGCAGTATTCATGCAAGAAAAAGTTATTCTGGCATTTAACGTGGTGAAACAATTATCGGATTATGAGGCATGTTCTAATGGGGAGGGATTATGATGTGGAGGGACCACCTTGCCGATCTTTAACATGCATTAAGATGCAGACAAGCAGTTTTGCATTTCACGACCATTGAAATGCTGCTGCCGGAGTTGGTACTTGATCCCACAACCTTGTGTTCAGCTGCAGAATGAGCTACAGCACCAGCTGAGTGGTAATGTCCCAAAGCACGCAGACGTTTACATACTCCATCTCAGCTACATTACTGCAATTTGTAATGCAGCAAAACATTGTTTCCTTTGGATAAAAGCAACAAAATTACTGTAAAAACCAAAGGGTCATAGTACAACTTAAAGACGCACTCGGGCACCGGAAGTGAGCTTAGCATCAAGCCTTTGCCTTGATATTACACTGGCATTCACTGCTCAACATCTATAGAGCGCCCTATGTATGTGTAATTTGTTATGTGTCCTTAGTGTTGTTATCCTTAAAGCACACTAGTGTTCATTGAGACTGGGATTTTATTCATTTACTTATTTATAAATACTGCCAATGTTGTCGGAGATAATTGCAGAGAAGGCACATGAAACAAATTGTATGGTTACACAGAGGATACATGATAAAACATTGTACATTACTATTTGAAAAACATTCTTAAACCAATTTTTTTTTTAATAACAGAATCGTCTAGGAGTATATTGAAACAATTCTTTTATAAAAGAGAAAAATTTATGCGTTTGTAACTTGACAAAGGATCAGCACTTATAAATTGCTGCTAGAACACTTTATTAAAGCAATTCCATCAAAAGATGCATTGAAGAGGAGATTGCTGGAAATAACAAAAAAAAGTGAAGTCTTCACGAAAAAGTGAAGTCAAGGAAAGATGCACAGCCGTCGAGAATGAAATTGGTTTATGAAGCTTAACGTTTCTAAGTGTAAAATCATTAGTTTTAGCCGCAAGCATACTACATCTATCTTTCTGTACCATATAAATAACACGAATATCTTGCATGACACACAATATAAATATCTTGGTGTTTACCTAACTTCTACCCTTTCGTGGTCAACTCATACTGAATACATTTGTGCCAATGCGTCGAGATCATTGGGCTACATACGTCGCAAGTTGCATCATTCTACTAACGACATTCGTAAACTAGCTTATCTAACATTTGTACAACCTCAGCTTGAGTACGCGGCATCCATTTGGTCTCCCCATCACAAATATCTAATCGAAAAACTCGAATCTGTTCAAAATAGGGGTGCACGTTTCATTTCCCGTTGTTATGACTATAACAAAAGCGTTACGCAAATTAAACTCGACGTATCACTTCATCCTTTGCATGATTGTCGTGATATCGCCCTACTATCATTGTTCCATAAATACATCTATAACGCACTGTCATCATTCTTGCAGCTTCAAACTCTCCCATATAGGTCCCAACGTTTATATAATCAGTTTAGTTTCATGCGCATTTACGGGAAGACTAATTCATTTAACTATTGCGCTCTTCCAAGAGCTATTCACCTTTGGAACGACCTTCCTAACACCATTGCTTCCGAAACTAAGCAAGAAAACTTCAAGCATCTACTAAACACCCTCTTGTTAAAAGTTAAAATAATGCTGCATACCAAAGCTATTACATTGTTCTTTTATAGTCTTTGTTGTTATCTGTGTGCAATTTTATGTTACATAATTTTTTGTAATCGCCAACTCATGTCCCATTCGTTGTCTTTACTTTGTTCGTATTTTTAGTGCGCCGAGTTTTATTGTGTAAATGAGTTGTCGTGATTCAAAGTGTATTTTTTCCTTGCCACTCTTTCTTGTATATCGCATAATGCAATGTTTACTACATTCCAGTGTATATTGCAGTAACATTTTTTATGTTCTCATTTCCTTATGTATTTATATGTGTTTTTTTTTACACTTCCCACGTTTTAAACATTTTCTTGTATTACCCCCCCTTACGCAATGCCCCTAGGGGCCTGTAAGGTACTTTTAAATAAATAAATACGAACTGCCTTAGCATTAAAGATAGTTTAATGATTCTATATTGAGATTAGTGCTAGCTGTGAATTAGGCACTTCATTTTCAATCACATTCGCAAACTTGTTTAATAATGATTAGATAGTTGCTGACGGTTTCAATGAGTTCCAAGCTTTAATGGCTAAAGGGAAAAATGAATATTGTAGCAGTTGGTGTATAGAAGTGCTCATGACGTGTTGGTCTTCCAAACATGATTCTTAAAGTATCGAGTTTCAGTTTTTATTATGTCATGTAATAGCTGGAACATTAGCTTTAGTCATGTTATAGTTTGGTTCGGTTTTCTAGTGTTGCGATGCCAGCATTATTAAGCAGATATGCTTGTGAATCTCTTAGCCTGTACTTATTGAAAGTAAATTTTATTGCTTTTGTGTACTACTTCTGTTTTGTTCACTTGTTGAGCAATTTCGATTTCGAGTTATTGAATGAGAGCACATTTGAACAATAGCCTGTATTTTGAACATGGTAATTAGTGGGCATTTGATATCTTTTATTGTTGCGCGTAGCAGATACTGCAGCGATTGTTCCCATAAAAAAGAAAGTTGCTTAATAGCTCAAAAAAGACTTTCCATTGTAGCATTGTCTGTGATAGTCATTTTTCATGTACTGCATTTGAACTATTTGTGTATTGCTTACGTAACATCTCCAAAGTGCAAATAAAGTTATTGTAAGTTGTCCTTTCCCATCTTTGTGCGTGTTGCTCGGGTTCACTGTTCAAAATGTATTGCTTCCAGAAACCTGAAACGATATAGGCTGCCAGGGTGACTGCCTTGGCATATCTGAGTGCTAAAGTTAAGAAGGGGCACATTAGCACTTAAATAACTTTTACACCTCGCTAACAGGTTCAAAGGGTCTTGAGCATAAGTCAGCAAACTATCATGGACTCTGATCAGGCCGCGAGTCTGAGCGAGTTTGGGTGAGTAATATTTTGGTGAGCTTGACTCCGGTTGAAGAAAATATTGGTGGGTCTGAGTCTGAGTGAGCCCCAAGTGAAAAATATGTTTGAGTGAGCGCCACCTTTTATTGCCGACCGATGGCCCTATCTACTCGCCTTCAGCATTACTATCAGCCTTATATCAGCTTATGTTTATACTCAAGTTTACTCACAAGTATCTCAAGGCACTAGCTTTTATGCGCCACCTCAATATTTTTTTATCAGTGCCGTGACTTAAGGAGGGGTGCCATTACCTCTGCCTGCAAACTTGCACAGCAAGTTCTTTACAAAAATATATTGTGAGAGTCTTGTATTTTTTAAAGATCTTACTGGATTGAAACCACTGATAACTCATATCTGAAGGTGCAAGATCAACAGTGTGTATCGTAGAGCACTGATTATTTGAGATATAGGCATTAAAGAGCATTGACACCATGATCGAAAACTCTAATGAGGCTAACGGACTCGCGAGTAAACTCACTCGGACTTGGATTAAGGCGAGAGTCTCAGTCTGGCTGAGTAGTAACGGTGAGTCTGAGTGAGTTCAGTTGAGCTAAACATTAGAGAGTCCGAGTGAGCTCTCGGAGCAAATTTCTTAAGAGAGTGAATGAGCTCCAATTTTTCGGTTGACCTATGGTCTTGAGTGCGGAGCAAATTTCTTAAGTGAGTGAATGAGCTTCAATTTTTTTGTCGACCTATGGTCTTGAGTGCAACTATTAAATATGTGTACCTGCCTTATCTGCAGCAAAAGTGGTTCTTAAACAGAATAGTAAAATGGGACGGTATCATTAGGTGTCTCGCAAGGGGTGATCAGACTGCAAAGGTAAAAACAGTACATTTTAGAAGTACGAAAAAAATCAGAAACGGGAGTAAGACAAATCAGAAATTGATACACAGCTATAATGTGCTGGGAAAAAAATGTGCCTACTTTCCCTTTCACTTGATGGTAAATTTTAAATGCCAGGAAAAGCTGGCTTGGCACTTCAGAAACCTTTTCAGTGCAATAACTTACTTCACACCAAGAGAGATCCTGCTTTGAAACCAGGCCACATGTTTAGGTCTGTAATATTTTCAACTTATGTTTTCAGAATTTATGAGAACCAATCATTACATGCAATCACATGTTTAACGTTGCAGAAATTACAGCAATGGATTTTGATCCACCAGGTAAATCTGAGCATCCAGGAATTCCAGATAACCTGTACAAGATCCACTGCACTCAAAGAAAAAAGAAGGCAGAAAAGAACGAAAACTTTTTTTTTCTCAAATAATGTGATATAGTTAGTCCAGGGCCGTACCCGGAATTTTTTTTCGGGGGGTGTTTTTGTGTAGAACGGCTAACTTTGGCGACCGGTAATCGATGTGACGGCGTGTAAATGCTTTAGTATCACTCGAAAAGTTAAAGCATTAAAAAATTTCAGGGGGTGTCAGAACCCCCTCAACCGACCTCTAGTTACGGCGCTGCTTATGTCTGCACATCGCTTCAGCTCCAGTACATATTTTGCACTCTGTGTTCTGACATAAATATCATCTCATGAATCAATACTCTCACAGCAGTGTTCCTGCCCCTGTTTGCCCTATCCCATTTTCGATTTCTGTATGCGCTGTCATATTTTCTAAAAAACCAAAACAAAAGCTTTGCACACTTAAAATTGAACTGAGACTTCGTGATTTTCAAGATGCACAGCCACGAAAATTCTTGCGTGCGTCCCATGCACACTAATTTGTGATATTCCTAGGCGATCATGAGTTCAGCAACGCGGCGTTTCGTCGTTACTTCAAATTTAGATAGCGCAAAAGTCGGGCAGACAATCCGCGCGTAAGTAGGCGATGCCGCTACGTTGGTTGCGTGCTCAGAGTTAGTTTCCACAACACGCTTCCAAAATATAAATTAACAGCAGGTTAGCAGGCAGACAATTAAAAAGTCTCCGTGCTGGCGCAGTATCAGTTCAGAAGTTACGCAGACAATTCTGCGTAGTCTTTCCGTGCTTGCCGTCTGGCGTCCCTAGCCACGTAGTTCGTGCGCGCTAACCAAAACGCCACAGTTCGTTCAGAAGTCATTTTTCCTCACCGTTTTCCAGCTCGAACCCTACTACATGTATCACGACATATATCACAACCGCACACCAGCCATTAGTTGCTGGCCACAATAGTTGTACGCGTACTGGCAAATGCAAACGTATTACATCCACTACGTCGGCCTGCGTAGGCATCCGTCACTCACACCGCAAGGACGGCGGGGCCATGATCTCGCGCTGCGGTGGCGACTACAGTGCCTGTAGTCCTGTAGTGGCGACATACCCGCGGTTTGCCATGGTCGCCTGCATGCGTGCGTAAACCGGGAGTGCAACCGAGCAGCGGAACAGCCGCCGTTCACACCCTGTTCACACCGGTTTCCTCCTCGCGCTCCTCCCTTTTCACCCTCGCGTGCGCGATCCCTCGGGGAAACGAAATT
>JALIZH010017253.1:0-18202 GCA_030522465.1 Rhipicephalus appendiculatus | reverse complement strand
AAAACCAAGCAAAGCCTACAGTTGTATTTCGGTAAGCCACGTCTTACGATGAGTACGCCTATCTGCCTCACCTTGTGATAACTGATTCACTGCTTACAGCAGCGCATTGTTATCGTCGACGCAGTTTGTAGATTTATTGCATAGTTCTATACTACAGCTCCATTACTGCAGGGCAAGGAGATGGGGTATATTCACAAATCCAGCATAGTTTACAATGTGGCGAAATACATTATGCAATTACATGATAACTACACAGACAACACAAAAAGCAAGTACAATTGCAGAACCAATACAGGCTAACTGTACATATAAGATGACTCGTTATAAGTTGCGACGATTGACCAAAAAAAAAAAAAGACACTCTAGTGACGCAAAAAAAAAAAATCATCACAGTGCGATGACGTCACAATACGACATCATCATCACGTCACGATGGCGTCACATCACGTGACTTCTTTTACTTTTTGTTATTATTTGTTTATTTTTACTTTTTTATTCGTGAGGAACAGTGGTGTCTACACCGCGATTTTGTTGTGTTTTCGAAGAGTTTGGAAGCGACAAATACCAAACGGGTGTTCAATGTAAGCACATTTAACGAAGCACCAAAGCAACCTGCTTCCAAATGAAGAAAGAGCAGAAAGTTTAAAGAAACGAGGATACGGTGAAGCTGTTCTCAGTACAAAAACTCTACCGTGGGCGTTCAGCTGTAGCCGACGACATCAAATTGTTATCTTTTTGAAGTGTTCCTTCCACTCTCTTATCATGATTCGTCGCCTCGCAAACTTCAATTTTAGGCCGATTATTTATTTATTTATTTATTTATTTATTTATTTATTTATTTATTTATTTATTTATTGCACTGCCGATGAATACACAAAGCGAGCCGTTCAAAGAAGGTGGAGTCGAGGAAAATTAATGAAGAGGCGGCGAAGACTCTAAAGGCGGGTCCAAGACGGTGCCAGCAATTGACCTGGAAGTGGGGCTGTGGGGAGTGATGGTACTTTGGAGTGAAGAGGGAGAGGGTTGTTAGTAAGGCTGCACGAAGCGATAAATAGACACGTGCACGCGCGCCCGGACAGCCGTGCGAACCTCATCCATAGTGCCGTTCAAGACGCCGCCTTCGAGCTTCACCAGAGGCGTTAATGGAAGCCCTTCTCTCCGGCTCGTGAAGGTGTCCCGATGGGCTGCCAAGTTGGCCGTCTTGGTGTCTTAATTAAGCTCTGCTCGCTGCAAGCGAGGAGGGCGTAGTCTTCCGGTCACCCGGGGTCGCACGCGGATCGCCTCTCGATGAGCACGGCTTGCAGCTGGTTCCCAGAGACGCCACCGCGGGCAGTCCTGTTTGACTATGTAGCGCTTACTAGTGCAGTGTTTTTACGAGGGCCGGTTGCTACGCGGAACAGCCCAGCAGATAGCTTTAGTCGGTCTGCAAGGTTTCAACTGAAAAACATTTCATTTGTCCGCGAGCATCTTATCAAATGTGTGATGCCGGTTTACCAGACAGGCATTCGAAAGCAATGACACTGATGGCGACATCTGTTATTGCAGACTCGAACGAGAAACACGCGCTGATAAAACTACAATGAGTTACACATGTTGCTTTACTGCTCGTGCAAGGATTGGCAGTGAGATTATTGTTAATTGGGAGCACATTTATGGTACCGTTTCATAATAAGACAGGTGCGACACCAAAATTTTCCCGGCATATTCCACTTGGTCAATACGCTACAAGGAGGAGGAGTAGGAGGAAGCAAGAGGAATACAGTGCAGGGAGGTCAACCAGAACGCGCGTCCGGTTTGTTATCCCACACTGGGGGGGAGGGACGAAGGGGATTAGAGGAAAGAAAGAAAGAAGAAATATATGCTACAAAATGCCGCGAAAAGTATTGTTACTGCCGTAGACGGAGCCAGTAATGCGCAAACTGCCATAACCTAATGGTGAAGGCAAAGCTGCCTACTCTTTGCGGGTACGGGGTTGCAGGAGTCGTTGACGAAATTATAAATGCTATTAACCAGGTACTGCATGGTGGCCGGGGGGGTAGTTATGAAAAGGAGCCGGAACACAAGTTCGAAGTAACCGATAGTGGCTGTTTAATGAATATTATCGCCAAATTCTTAACCAAATAAAGCAGAAACGTTAGTATGAATAGTCTCCATTATTGAAAAAGAGATAATATCATTTTAAATAAGTAAAACATGCAAATAAGCGCAAAATTTTTCACCTTTCGCTCAGTCTTCAAGAAACAGGTAAGCCGCACAAGTAAGCGGTGATCACGTAAAGATTCGGAGAATACAACCTTAGCTGTTGCAACACCGATCCCGGACCGCGGAACGTATTCGAACCAGCTCAACAGTAAGCTCAATAGCACAGCGACATAATTGAAGGCCTGCGCCCTGAAACTGCGAGTCTGCGAGTCAGCGAGTTTATAGTAACCCCTTACAGACAGAGAGGGGGGAGAGAGAAAGCTCCCCGTTTTAATCAGAGCCCTGCAATTAACAAGACGTTTTAATCGCGTAGCTTTCGCTGCTGCCAATTATTACGCTGCGCTCTATGAGTAGCGATTATTTGGCTCCGCCACAAAGCAGCCGCCAGCGCCGAGGCTCGTGCCAGATTTTGGAGGGCGTCGAGGCGGCATGTTGAAAAGGCAGGCACGCCAAAAATATTCCTATTCGCCCGAGCCGCGGCGCACGTTCGATCGCATTGAGATAAAATAGTCTGGCTAGGTGCGAGGAAGATGGAGGTGACCTGGCACGATCCCCGTAATTAATATTTTTCATTTGGACCAACTCTACTTCTTTCTTTCCCTTTTCCCCTTACCCCCGTGAGGAGTAGGAGGCCAGAAACCCGCTTTCCAGGCCGACCTCTCCTCCTTCTTCCCATTAAACATCTTCTTCTTCTTCGACCAACTCGACAGTTGCTTCTGGATGTGGGCGCTAGAAGACGAGGACGAAGGGAAGAAGGACACACACACTGGCGCTACTGACAACAAATAGCGCCAGTGTGTGTGTCCTTCCCTTCGTCCTCGTCTTCTAGCGCCCACATCCAGAAGTATGACAGACCAACAAGCCCGCATCGCCACCCTCGACAGTTGCTGCCCCTTTCGCAAATGGAAAAGGCAGTTCCCAACCCAACGCGCAATCACGGTCTTCTTTCTCCCCCGCTTTATCTAGAAAGGAACGAGTTCACACCCGAACGCCCCGCTGTGAAGTGTGCGAATTAGTTGAGGTGTTGGATTCGGCAATGTGCGCTGTGAGAACGACGCAGTCTCCCCGCTCTTCGGTGAGACGAACACAATTCAACGTGCAAAATGTTACAGTAGACAAAGTATTTTTTTCGCAGTGTTTTAGAAGTTCTTCCTCAATGGACAGTACAGGGACAGTATAGCCTGCATGCAAGTTGGTTCGTAGGCTCATGTGTGCCAGATCAGACGACTATGGCTCTAACGATGACAACGTCTGCCATTTTTTGTGAAACATGTGGGCGATAAATATTCACGTTAACTATTTTGTTGTAGTACGATTTTATAACATTTCCGGTAGCACGGCACATATACGGCCCCTTTTAAGCATTAACTGCCTCTTTGCTCCCGTTGTTGGAGATCTTCGAATGACCTTCAGCCAAAAGCAAGCGCCGTTAGAAGGACATTCAAACGAAATCATCCGGGCATCGTTGCGAAAACAAACCGAGAACCTCCGGGCAACCATGCAGCAAATTTTTTCTTACAAAACGCGGTCTCTGGCCCTTAAGCTTTTTTACAGGACTGCATACACGCGCCAGCTACTGCTTAAACAAGTTACAAATACAGTACTACCAAGAACATTAGTTCTCCTTAATGTGTGTTCACAATATCACTGAAGCTGTAGGTTTCTACTACGCTGGTGCTTTATTTTTATTTCCGATAGCGATGTTCAGAGGTCAGATACAGGGCACCAGACAGGTTTCCTGTCTGGTGCCCTGTATCTGTCTGGTGCCCTGTATCTGTGTCTGAGCGCTTGTGGTGTGTGTTTCTCTTTCTTGGTCCTACGTCGTTTATTTGCGCTCAAAGTTTTTTAAGTAATCAGGTTTCCTGTGTTCCTTCTAACGTCAGTGGTTTGTCACTCGCAGCGCTGGTTTCCAGCTCCTTCGAGAGATGGCGCCACCAGCATGGCGTCGACGCCACATACGCGAATCAAAGCACAACATAATGCCATAATGCTACGTAGTGACACGAAACAACGGCGTTTATACGGGCCAGTGGCACCAGTGCACATTATGTGGGAAGTGCTGTTGCGTGGTGCGGTGTTTCGCAGTATGTGGGGCGGTGTTGTGTGGTGTAGCGTGGCGTGTTGTTCCTTTGCGAACATGCACTATTGCTCTTGAGATCTTTAAAGGGGGGCCCTGCACTTCGCGCGCGCGCTCGCTATATGAAGGTTGTTCGAAGCCAGGGCTAGGCAGTATCGCGATACATAAGTATCGCGATAGTATCTTGGAGATACTTTTGAGTATCTGTATTTATGTATCGAGATACATTTGAAAACGTATTTGTATCTCAGAAGTGAAATACCTTTACGGTGTATCGATTATATCGCGATACTTTAATGGGCGGAGGTATCTCGTTACTTTTTTGTCGGAAATGATCACACGTGTTTGCAAAGGAGAAAGACGCACTTTTTTGTAAGCAAGGGGAATGCGCGCCAACGGTCGGCGACACAGAGAGGGTGGTGAAGGGTTCCCCACACGCACCCAATGGCTCATGCGCTAAAGCGCCCGACGCCGCTTACGGCACCAACACGGAGGCAGTATTGTCAGTCAGCCTTGCCGACAAAGTCGCTATCTCTCAAGGCTGGTGCAGTACCCCTCATTTTTTTCGGCGGCCAGCCATTTCTAGAGTTAGCGAGTCTCTGTTGAAGTCGAACCGACGTTGTCTAGCAGACATACTGACAAGCTGTTGTTGCCTGAGTGCAGTTAATGGAACAACCATCTCAGCACTAGCTGATCTTCAGGGTTAAATAAATATATCCTTTTTCTCAATATACTGGCGTTGTTAGTGACTCGGGCGATATGGTTTGTTTGCAAATTTCAATACGCTGGAACAATATTCACCATATTATGCTGCACTTAATAATGTCTTTTCGGAATAATGTCTTTTCTGAGTATCAGCATCCCCTTAATAAAACTTATTTCAGTAACTCTATCCGTATTCCTTTATCTGTATTCCGGAATACTTTTCTCGGCTTTTCGCAAATGCATCTCCGAAATATCCCGTTACGTGAAAGAGAAATATATCTTAGTATCTGTGTTTTATACTTACAGCGCATGTATTTCCATATCTGTATTGCAGAATACTTTTCTAAGTATCTCTTCCCAGCCCTGTTCGAAGCTGCCGGACGCTCTGTCCTACTCCAGTTATTGAAACATTAGTGCGGAGTTCATAAAACAATATGCACTGAATATTGAAGCAAAATGCTCCGTGAATTCGATCGCAGTCGCTGTCATGAACACGTTCAGAGTCGATTGCTCCTGGTGTCGTTTGATCATAGGTCACCGAACTCACTCATGAGTCGACTGACTCGGACTCACCCAGACTCAGATCGAGCCGTGAGTCGGAGTCTGAGGAGTCCGGGTGAGTAATATTTTGGTGAGTTTGAGTCCGAGTGAGTCCGGTTGAAGGAAATTTTCGTGAGTGTGAGTCCGAGTGAGTCCGGCTCAAGAAAATTTTGGTGAGCCTGAGTGCGAAGCGCAAAATATATTTCATGAGTGAGTCTGAGTGTGCTCTACAATTTTTCGCTGACCTATGCATCTGATAGCCATCAATGTGTACATCTGCATGTATGCCGTGCGCTTCTTGTTATGACTGCTCTATGACCGCAGTGCACTGATAATGACAGATACCGGATTATAGGCGAATGCCTATTTTTTTCCTTGCGTTCCTATCGCGCCACTTTGATATATGAGCACGAATTAGGGGTAAACGAGCGCTTTTATAGTGTTTTTATAGTGCCTATAAATGCCTATTTTTGGGGTTTGTGCCTAAATGTCTATAAGTGCCCATAAATGCCTATTTTCAAAATTGGTGCCTATATGAACGCTATTTAGCCTCAAGTTTTGCTTTCGAGTACAGTTTGAGACCGTAATTCATGTTACCGGGCAAAATTGACGTTTCGAACTTTATGGGATGCAACAACCTAGTTCCCTAGTTCAACAAACATCCGGGAAGCAACCGGTAGCAGCAGTGAAATGGGACGCGCCGGTTACCTTACCCCACCGCACTGACATGGCGCGAGCGGTCGGAGCAGGGGAGAGGAAAAGACGCTATTTCTGCAACCCTAAATGGGAGCACGTCCCAGCGTGTACAGTGGAATGGGGAGAGGAAAATAAAGGCGGGAAGAGGAGAGTGGCGTCTATGGCCGAGGACGTGGCGGCCTGCTTTTCCCGCCGGTTTTCCAGTCCAGTGTTCCCATGGAATTGAAGCACCTCCTTGAAGACTTGGGCGTGGTGGGGGGGGCAGAAAACAGGAGGTGTCGCGCGCAGCAGCAGGAATATGGAGAGCGAATGCGAAGCCATGGAGTGCCGTCAGGGGAAAATAGAAAGTAGGTAAAAAAAATCAGATGTGCACATGGCTTTTGTTTCGTTTGTAATTGCGTGACGTTTGTAATTGTGTAATTTACTCTTAAAGGGCGCTTCACCAGGTCACATGAGAAATTTTAGTCAGATACTGGAAGTGTTCGCGTGCCCAATGAAGAGCTTTGTACCACAAGAACTTTTTAATTGGTTCATTACGAGCAGCGAAAGCATGATGCCGGTAGGTGAGCTTGAAACCTTTGCCACTGCAAGCCAAATTCCTTCCCTGCCCTCTTCGGTATCAGAGAAACTCGGAGCCGGAAGATGACGTTGACGCATCAACACGCCATGCGCACGCAAGATTACACTATGTGCACATGACATGCCCAAGCCAGGTCCTGCGCACAAGCGGTGTTGTATCGTTTCGGCGTTCGCTCTATAGTGTACTGCCTGTTTCTGTGGGATGGATCCGTCTATGCGTTTAGAGAGGCTGGCATGGAACCTGTATCCTCACCACGACACAGCGCGTCGCACAGCTGGAACTGCGGTAAGGGACGATGCACCAAAAACATGCTAAGCGTTGTCAGGGCTGGCACCGGCACGACGCGGGAACGGCGAGTACACGAACACATTATAGGCAGCTAAGTCTCGCATCGCTCTCGATTCGAAGAAAAACTAAAGAAAAGTGCGCACACATTCCGTTTGTATGTTTTAATATTTCATTAACTTTCATTCTTCTATTCAAGCAACAGATTGCACAAAGTACACATGTAGCCTCGAATAATTCTCGGAGTTTCATGTACTACTGTGATATACACAGGACCATTCCTTGTTGAACTTCACCTCCCCCCCACATTGGTGCGCGCGCCCGTGAGATAAAGGGCACGACGAATTCAGTCTGACATTTCACCTCCTTCCGGGGAGCGTAGCGTTGCAAAATCTTGGCAGACGTGATCGTTATAGCGCAGTGCAAGCATTACACTTCTAGCTCGAAACGCTCAAACCTGGTAAGGGGCCCTTTATGGTGTTCACACAAAGAGGAGAAATTGACTCTGCGCTATTAGACCTGGCCAATACAAGGCTAAGAGACCCTTCTGGCCTTTTAGCGGTCTGGCTATTGAATACTGTGCTGCCCTTCCCAGCCATGCCGAAAAGAAGCAGACCCAGGAGCGTGTTTATTCGATGGTGGACGCTTAACTTACAATTCTGGACAATAAAAGAAGAGAACGTGTTCTGGAAACCGTGCCCGAAAAGCGACCATTGCATGGCTATGTTAAATCATTAACGCATTTGTACAATCATAAAATATAACATTTGTTTGCTTTGCTGTCGTAGACCAGGTCGCGCACGTCCTTATTCGAAAATTTGAGTTTTTGTAAAAATTTATTGTGCCTATATTTACGATTTTGGGGGGCCTAAAACTGTGTTTTTCCTGCCTATTTTTGGCGCCTAAAAAACACGATTTTTAGTGCCTAAAAATCCGGCCTCTAATAATGACTTACCAGCCTTTTTTCGATCAGGGACTGCAGCGTTTGGGCTTCGGCTTCTCTGTATGAGGTGCAACGCAATATTTGTGTACAGCGTGCTGCGAATGTTCGGTTGCCAAAGTTTCTCCGTCGCTTCAGGTCGGTTCATCTGAGATTTAAGCATATGACGAATGACGGTGATGCCAATCAAATAAATTAAGTGATCATTATAGGCATGGAGCTTCGATTAGATTCAGGTTTTTAGCTGGTTGGATGTGAGTCGAAAGTACTTAAAATTTAGACCAGACAGTAAAAAAAGTTGGCAGCACGATGAAGAAGGTATTGAACGCCGGTGCTTTTAAATATTGACACGTTTTCCGGCGTTCTTTTATGCAACATATTTTGATCCCTATTTGATAAATCCACGTTTTCTGGCTCTTTCACGGTCGTATCAAAGTAGGCTGAACAGAATTAGTGTAATAATACCAATGTAAATCAATACAAAGCTTTCTTATGGGAAAGTCGGGATAAGATGTACTTGAAATAAAATAGTGCAAATCACTCTGGATGGTCCAGTCCTCACATAGCGTGGCGTGATCATTGTACGAAATAATATTCCATCTTTTACAGAGCAGTACAGAATAGGATTAAACGGCCAAATGGGTCAAAAATAGGGTACGAAAAGTCCTCTTTTTGTTTTCTTGGCCCCTTTCGTCGATATTTACTCCTTTTTTGCCAAGCTGTTCTATCGGCGTCGAATCAAACGCCAACAGCGGAGCGTGTGGCCCAAGCATTAGGAAATGCATAACGTGCGCCATCGAGCCATCACTGTTGAAATGTCTGGGCATCCGGTTAGGAAGCACTGCGTGATCGAAAGCGTGAATGTGGCGCGCAAGCGGCAGACCACATCACCGTATCTGTCTCTGGTAATGAGGGTGAAAACTGCACCACGCGCACCACTGCTGGTGTTTCAATGGGCGCCGACGGTAGGTGTAACAAGTTTCAATATGCAGTGCCAACTTGCCCAACCCACGCTAGTCGTCCGCAGTGAGCGACTTGTCGGTGACCTCATCAGTTTTATTAAAGACGATAGTCTTTCTTGGGATACTTAAATGCAAAAATTTTGGTCTGTATGTCCGTCTGTCTGTCTGTCGGTAACCCGATTCAGCTATTCGGCCAAAGTTTAACTTCTTTCTGAACGCCCAGCCATCTTGAACTGGTGTTCGCGTTCATATTTGTGAACATATTCGATCAAAAAGCAAATACTACGCATTCCTGAGGCGCAACATTAATATGTAAATGTCAGGACGTGTGTTCTTTATTAGAAAATACATACCCTATTGCAAAACCCAGCGCCGCTGGTACCAGCGTCCAGTGCCATGCCGGATTATGGGCCCAGTATCGCGCTGGATACTGGGACGCTGGAGCGGCATTTTACTGGGAGGCGCTGGTACTCCCGCGCAATGCGGCTCTACAGCGTTGAAATAGCGGTGCCTATGTGCCATAAATAAATATATTAGTGCAAGAAGTGATATAGAACGCATTACGCAATAAAAAAAAAGAAAAAAAAAAGCCATATGAAAAAAAAAAAAAAAGTCTTCGTCAGGAGGATTCGAACTTGCCACCTCCCGATTCCGAACTCAGTGTTCTACACACTACGCCACGCCGGAACATGCTGATCTGTGCGTAAAACAACTATTTAAGCAACAAACACACAGTTCGGCTTCATGTTTACATGTCGCACAGTCACCATAGACGCGATCTTCCTTTCCAAATAACAACTGCGTCTTTATTAGACACAAAACGAACGGCGGCCGGTACCGAATGACATGCCGATAATGGCAAGAGCGCTAAGTTTCTTTAAGAATTCACATGTTAACTACGAAAAATATGAAATACACGTAGAGCAGGCACTCTTTGCTGGCTGTTACTGCCGATTTTTTTTAATAGCCGTTTCTCGCTCTTGCTACTGGTCAACATTTACAGAGGTTTTATGATGACTAGTTAGATAAACAGGTGCGTACATGATTGAGTATTGAGTAGTGTTATCGCGCAAGCGACGATACGCCAGTACAGCGGGCGTGCCAGTGTACAGATTTGCAGTTCTATCGATACCTGTAACTAAGAAACCGCCCAACTAAATAAAAATACAATTCGGTAAAGGAGTATGTCACTATGTTAGTTCACTAAGGCGTACCAAATTACCGACTGAAAATTATGCGTTCTTACATAAGAGTCACGAGAAGTACCGGCTAGCGCGGCCGGCAGCTTTCGGTGACAGCTTGTGCGCGTTGCTGAAAGCGCGTCGCTTCGATGGTCATCGCTCCTTGTGCGGACACCGTACACAAGGAAAAATGGTTCATTTAGGTTAACGAATGTCGAAACTGTACTTTACAGTCATCCTTACGATTTAGAATGGCATGTACTTAAAGCGCGAAGCGCCGGTAACATGTAGACGGACACGGCCGGCACACTAGGCCTAACGCTCGCTGGGAGTCTCGCTGGGTAGGACCGGTCTCGGCGCAGCGCAGTTGCGATGGTTGAAGTTTCTGCATTCAAGCTTCGGAACCTTTGTAATGGTTAACTAAAGTTCAGCGGAAGTAAATGGAAGGGCAAACAGTGCCAGAGATGCGTTTGCGTTGTGGTGATATCGAACGGCGGCTGTTTTTCTGGCCTCCGTTGGGTGGGATTGCGAAGCCAGAGCTGAATTGCCTCTCGCCAACTGTGCGGCGATGTAACGATTTGCTGTTTCTGGTAGGACCGGCGCCTCCAGACTTATAAACACTGCAAAATGGAATCATTACAACAACCAATCCCTGATGCCAGACTGGTATATGTGCGGCGCATGCACAAAACGTGCATTCATCGCTGCTACGTGCTCCGCAAGAATTAACGCCGTTATTGAATCTGCCTGAATAAGAAAAAAAATCAAGCTAAAAAGCAAAATAATCAGCGTTGCCTCCTTTGTGTTATTAACGCACTTTTTTCTGCATTCCAAATGGAAAAATAAAAATGACGGTGATTTCGCATATATATCACATAATGTCTTGCGCTTATCATCCATTCTCTTTCTGTGCCAAGCTAGAAGTTGTGAAAATGTTTGGGACCTGTTAGCAGGCCCCCTGGCCAAGGGAGGGGGGCTAGGGGCCCGGGTCTCCCCTCGAAATTCGGATGGAAGGGGGTGTTTACCGAGGAAAAATAATAAAAATCGGTGTTTTTCAAGGCTTTCAACAAGTGCCCCCCCCCCCCCCCCGGAAAACATTGTTTGGCTACGGGCCTGCCTGTTAGGGTAGCATCCATTGGTACCATCGAATCAAACATTCTATATTCACACATACCGAAACATTCCGCCGCATACAGTACAGAAACTTGCATGCCGCACTGGAAGAAACAGTGCAGGCTCCAGTGTGCACCAGCGCACTCCAGTGAAAATTCCAGCGTTTCCAGCGCTTCCCAGTACGCGCCAGCGTCACAGCGGCCAAGCCAGCGCCCCTACCAGTGCGACCCAGCTCTTTCCCAGTGCTCTCACCGAAGTGCCAGTGAATCCCAGCGTGTACCAGTGTTCCCAGTGCGATCCAGCGCCAAAAAACGTACTGGTATCACGCTGGGGGCGCTGGTTTTTGCAATAGGGTAGGTACGCAATTCTAAAGACCCTAGTGTTTTTTAGGCTGTCTCAGGCAAGGCAAAACATAGTAGTACGGCCGGCACAAGACTATCGTCTTTCGACGACATTTGCAGCGAAGCACGCAGATACGCGGCCAATTTTTTTGTCGGAAAATGTTTCGTATGCACAGGTCCACTTGACTGCAATTGTGAACGAAGCCTGAAACTCGTGCTGTTTATAAACGCTGTTTTGCGAATACACCCTAAAATTGATCGCGATTCGCTTTCAATGCTGCGTATACTCCCGTCAACTCGCTTGTCGAGACGTTCGCGCGTTCAGGTAAGATATTTCAACCCCACCTCGCCTGATGAGTTACGCCACTGACTCGTGGGCATGATCCGGACTGTGATGGCTATGGGTACAATGAAGATACATGATATGTAAACGTTTCTTGACCTAGCGTAATACTGGCAGCCATCTGTAAAACTATTTATATAACGAAATACTGCTAGTGATCGAGGAGCACCGTGTTACGCTAGCAAACTATAAAGAAAATGCAGCAGTCATAGCCAGAGCCTACAAGACGACAAAAGGCCAATCCCTGCTTGCGTTACCGGAGTGGCGTTTCCCGCGCCACCATGGGTGGCCCACGAGGCTGATACCCATTTTCAAGATTGTGGCTAAGATCATCTCCAACCAATCTGCTTTGCCCGCAGCCATTTCATGCTTGCATTTAGTCTCCATTACGGGGAGCAAGCCTTAATTGTGAACGTTTCTTGCTTCACATTATCATGTTTGTTGCTTTTTTTTAACTCGAACTGTTACATACCGGGGTAACGATTCTGACTACTAATGTCTTCTCGACTTTTTTTATCGGTGGAGGACGTCGTTATTGAAATGTGCCAGAAATACCGTCACATGCACACACCAATGCGTCTGGCGTTATAGCCAACGAAGATGTCGCGAAAGTGAACGTATCACCGAAATCTGTTGACCCAGAATATGCAAGCCTTAGTTCGTGTAATCTTGCCGGAGGTCATTTCTCAGTCATATATACATATACGACTACAAAATGGGACATATGTCTGACGCACCAGAAATGAAGATGACTCAGTCGAAGAAAAATATCGCAGCAACAGACCCTCACTCAGTGCCTACTGTAGAGTGCCACCACAACAAGATACGCTACACAGCAAGGACACCTCCATGCGATGTAGTTTCTGTTTACTGAAAAAGCACCTTCGTACTTAATTATGCACAGTCTTCTACAAGTAAATAGCGAACGCTGACAAGTGGCCAAGGACAGTGACAAGTTACCAATGCATCACGAGGGGAGATTGTTGACCGTACCCTACGTCCTTTAGTGAGGCTGAACGGGCTTCCAGTCTGCAGCAAAACACACACACATGCAACCCAAAGCAAACACGCAAGCACACGTTCTACGCTATACAAAGAGATAGCGAGAGAAATGCATGCGCAGACACACACATAAATATACAAAGGGCGCATACGTGTATGTACACAGGCTGCTGCACATGGCTGCTTGCGATGCAATGGCGATCAGCGCAGATGATACGTCTTCGTCGCCAGCTTATACGACTGACAACGGAAACAAAAAAGCAAATGGAGTCTGCATGTCCACGCAAGATGAAGTCTGCAAGGGCGAGAACGAATCTTTTGCCGGCTGACCGCACACTGACGTGTCGCGACATCTTGAAAGACTCGCCGGCTGGTCAGCAGCCAGCAAAAACAAAAGAAACCCAACGCGGTCATCAACAAGTGCTATGAAGAAACATCACACGGCGCGCGCGCCCGTGCCACGTCAAAAGGCGCGAGGACGTAGATAAAAAATTCATTACGGTCGGCGGAGAGACAGACACTCGGGGTGTACATAGATAGGTAGCAGGCGTGAAAATCCGGTTCCATCACTGGCTTTTTCTTCATTCCGAACCGTTCATTTATTCTGACACCCCCCGACAACACCCCCCAACACACCCTCTCACGACGGGAGTCCACTTTACGAAGCGCCTTCGGAAAATAGTTTTTTCGCGGTTTGCAGAGCGAGAGAAAAGGGAACCGAAGCGAGACAGCGCTCTCCTTGGCGAAGAAACGAAGCTAAGAACAAAACGCTGGACGTCCGAATTGAGAGGCGCTTAATGAAGCCGTCCAAGGCGCGAAAGCTCGTTTGTCTTTCGGCTCTCCTTTTCTCCGTGGCCGAAGATATCAGGGGCGTTGAGGCGGTTTTCGAAAGGCCATGTCCTCTTATAGAAATGCATTAGCACAGCTCTATCTGCAGAGGTTATTTGCTGATTTTGTTGGCATGCGCGGGTCCTTAGAGGGCTCGCTGCGATAGCCTATTGAAACAGGGCTCGAAAAAATGAGTGGGCTATTACAAAAACACAGAAGCCATTAACAGGAAGGCCAGATAATCATAGCAATTCGCTCTTTTGATGAAATTGGTTTCCCTGAACGCTACGAGTTTTCACTAATGCACCTTAACTATAACCGTATTTAAAAGATTTTTCTTCCCGAAGCAATATGGACATCAACCGTGAGATTGATTATAACTTACCGTCACTGAACCCGTTATGGGGGAGGCAATCCCCGTGCTGATTCCAAGGGCTGACGTATCGGCCCGCCGAAACGCACCACGAGAGTGCGGACAATTTAGGACAGGCACTTTCAGTGCGCCTGCGAAACCCGGTTGTGGACCAAAGATGGACTACGAGCCAAGAGTTGATAACACAAACAAAGTATCTTCTCAGTCAAGGCAGTACAAGCAACACACAAACATACACACTCGGTAGGTATCAATCACAATACAACTCTTAGCTCACAATGCAAATCAGATGTTTAAAACAACGGGAACAGACAAAATATCGCGCTATACATGAAATTTGATGCATTACAACTATTCAAGAACACTTAAAGTCTTGAATATTAGCCAAAAGTATCCAGTCCACAATTCTTGGAACGTATCTCAAATGTTTCTCTACCAGGAAACACTCACGCAAACTCCCCAGCGCTGATCGTCTTTGTTCCCTTCCGTCGTTGGTCCCCATGATTCTATTCCAGGAAACACTCTTCAAAACTTTCACAGCTCTCACGGCGTCATCATTCGATTCTTCCAGATCGACTGACCACACTCACTTGATCAACATGATTTCTTTTCTGGCTACACCATCCCGCTCACTCACTCACTCCTTCACTGTCACACACTCCGTCACTGTCTGCTTATATCCTTTCGCGCCTTGATTCGCGTAGCTCCCAGGTTTCTCCTAAGCACGGCCAAAGGTAGGGAAAGGGCGAAATTTTTCTCGTCTATTCCACTAATCGTGGAGTTGCTCCGCGTTGCATCATGCTTCCATTCGTGATGTTTCTAAACATCCCCCCTGGTTGACGGCGCCTATTTCGAGGGGGAGAGGAGGCGCGCTCGCGGCGTCTTTTGATGCTTGTTTTTTCGTTGCGCGTGCCCCGTCGCGACAGACCATCGGCGCCTGGATTTCACGCCACCGTGTGAAATGGGCGACGCGCGCTAAATGGAGCGTTCGTTTGTGACACTTACGAACGACCTCACTTGTATCGACCCGACACATGACCAATTATCACACAACATCACTTTACTATCAAGTAGTAGGCATATGTAATACCTTTCCTTCTCTAGCGTAATTAGCACAGTTGAGCAGATCTGTATAGCATGTTAAAAAGATAGTAAGATTACATTCGGGCCCGGGATGACACGTCTTTTTCTTCTTTTATTTCAGTTTTTCTCTACATGCACTCGTATCCTATCGTTTGTGATGTTGACTTCTAATCGCATTTCACTACATTCCCCATACATCGTAATGCACATCCACAAACTTACTTAACATTCCCCTTCAACTATTCATTTACTCATTTGGTAATGTTTACTGATCGTATTATTTACATAACATATCAGTATGATTTTTAGATGCGAAGCAGCTCTTTGACTAGGCTGTGTAACGCTGTCCCTCCGTCCGTGCGTCCGTACGAACGCGCCGCAACGGGCTCCCCCTCGCCACAGGTGTTGGAGCGGTGCCAAGTAGGTCACGCCGCAGCTGCGCGTTGACGTCACGCTCCCCTCGCAGTGCGCGCTGACGTCACTCTCTCCCTCGCCTGCCGCGCGCTCGCCGCAGCGCCCGCAGCTGCCGCCTGACGCGCGCCTAACGTACGCGTTGAAACATGTCTGTACGTGTCACCTCTCTCTCGCTTCACCCTCTCCACCGCTCCCATGCGCAACGTTGCTGCTTCGCATCCCATCAGGGTTCCCTTTGGGAAGATGGTGTAAATTTTTTTTATTATTGCAATAGCAGTTATATGGACACTCCCGGCTGATTTTTGCCGTCGCCGTCGACAACATGCCCCGGATATGTATATGTATGTATATATAACTGTAAACATTATTTTATTCACATACACACATATGTTTCGACTATAGCAACGGTTTCCTATATACCTTGTCAGCGGACAGTGAGAGTCGACGACAGAGCTAGGTCCTAAGGTCCATAATGTGTACGTTGAAGTCGCCGACTAGTGTAAAGGGTTTGTGATCGTAGTTGTTTTAAATTTTTCTGTCATAATTATGATTGATATTAGTCTATTGTTAAACCTTTTTTTGTGTCTCACATATGTTTCAACCGTAGCCATGACAACGGACACCGTGAACAGACAAGCCTCGCCCTTAAGGTGCTTCGCCCCAAAAAACAAGAGTGACGTTGACGGCGCTGAGTTAATTTTTATTGCGATAGCAATTATATGGACACTCTCGGCAGATTTTCGCCGTCGCCGTCGCCGTCTGTCGACGCCGTCATGTCCCGGATATGTATATGTATGTGTATATATAAAAAAGGCATAAAGAAAAACAAATCAGAAGAAAAAAATTCTAAACCACCTAACCGGGGATTCGAACCAGCAGCCCCTCGCTCCGCAGCCTGCTGCGCTAGCCTACACAGCCACATGCCATGCTCGTGCCAGTGATATAACGGCGATCTATATCATATGCACCATTTGCCGCTCGCGGTACGCAGATCTCGGAACAGCTTGAGCGTGTTTTCTATCACGCAACGCTTTTACAGTTTCTTTCAAATTGAAAACTGCCCTTGAGATGCGCACGAAAAACTGGCTTCCTTCTGTACCACTCATGATTTAGAAGGAAAAAAAAACAACACCGGGCACACTTAAGGGACTTCAGGCACACTTGGTGTCAGGCGCCACCGCGTGGCAGGAGACGCAGAGGGGTCATTCCACGTGCCGCAGTTTAAAAGAAAAAGAAGTATCAAACAGCGTCGAAAAGTCATAATCATATAATCAATCCTTAGCCAATCCCCCCTGAGTGGGTATGAGCCACGTCGGAGGCAACAACAACAACAGCGTCGGCTTCTGCATTGTGGACACTCGCAGCGCGTTGCTCAAATACAAACACGTAACAACTGCGACAGTTGTTAGTCCACGCTTGTCCTGTGTATACCTATGCTTCCTTTTCGAGCGTCCTTCTTTGTGCTGCGGCGGCGCGTTGCAAGTATCGAGCTGCTTGTCGTTCTTCGTGTGACAAACTAATTTCTTGCTATCGCATTCATTGCTTCGCCCTAGTGGCGAAACTGTGACTTTTTTCTCATGTTGGCGCCACCGTGCGGTTTTGGAGACATTTTTACCAAGGGCACTCCTTTCAGCTCACATTGACAGGGACTGAAATTACGTGCAACGTATATGTGTATATGTATATTACACATGCATACATATGATAAGAAATTCGTAAACAGTGGGTGTGTGCTCGAGCCGACGTTTCGACAAGTGGACTTGTCTTTTTCGAGGCTGCAACTGATTTCCTTAGCGCTTGTCTGTGTATGGTTCGTGCCCTCTCCTCCAATCCAAACAAAGGAGGAGGAGAGGGGAACTGCGAAAGTTGGAGAGGGTTTGGGGGGACAATGAGAGGCCGCCGTGGCGAACTGGCTGAGTCAGAAGAATGTATGTATGTATGTCCGTGAAAAGACATACATACATACATACATACATACATACATACATACATACATACATACATACATACATACATACATACATACATACATACATACATACATACATACATACATACATACATACATACATACATACATACATACATACGTACGTACGTACGTACGTACGTACGTACATACATACATACATACATACATACATGCATGCATACATACATACATACATACATACATACATACATACATACATACATACATACATACATACATACAGGGCTGGGCAAAGATACTTTGAAATTGTATCGCGATACGATACAAGATACTCGGGCAAGAAGTATTGGAGATACAGATACAAGATACTTCCGAAATGAATGTATCCGATACAATACTTCCCAATTGTATCTCAAGATACCAAGATACATTTGTAAATTTGATATTATAGATGTATATAATGACGCTGCAAATGCTTATGTACAGAAGTGTTTGCTTGAGAATGTCTTAACTGCGACAAACTTTATTTATTTTAATGAAATATCTGTTTGAATCCTCAAAGTTATGTCTTTCTTGCTTAATGCATATTAGTTTCATTTCGAAA
>JALIZH010017251.1:0-29302 GCA_030522465.1 Rhipicephalus appendiculatus | reverse complement strand
AGCGAGCGTTTTGCGCTGACTACCCAAAGAGGCATACGAAGAAGATTGCCTACAAGCAGAACTTTCGATGTGTGAAAGATTTGAATGTCGCCTTACTAAGGAAGCGTATGCCAGAAAAAGCCTCATCCATCAGACAAACCGACATTTTGTGCCAGAGCTGTTTCAACCGCTTGAAACATCACCGTAGAGTCTCCAGATGCATCTCAGTCTGACGCAAATTTTGTTCCCTGAACAAATTGCTGTCGAATAGCTAAACGTGTTCGTTAAGACAACCGACGTGACAACCCTGAAAATTCCGGCGAAAGTGAAAGCACAATGCCGAGTGTCTTACTCCAAGCGTAAGAAAGCGGAGATCGAAGGGGCTATCTCCAGGACAATTTCTGCTGTCCTTACATAGCGTACGGCACTACAGAGGAACCTGGTCCTTCAGCGGAAACCTGCAACACGTGTCGCGAGTGGCTGCGCAACCTAAAGCACACATTCGATAGCTGCGAATCATACTATGATTGCTGCCGCCTCCTGACATTTATCCCTGTGAACCTTTCTCATCAAGAGATTCAAGAAATGATTCCATCCGCAACTCGGCACCTCATTCGGAAATCCAGAAAATACAGACACCCGGGTGTGGTCGAATCCGAACCTCTACACCAGATCGAACCTGAAGCCAGAAAACACACTGGCATGAATGAAATACTATGCTGACGATGAGCCCTCAACTCCACCCAACAAAGTCCAAACAAGAAAGATTTCATAGCAATTAGTTCTAAAGGACAAAAAAGAGTACGTTTCAAAACGACTGATGACCAGGTCCATTCGGGAAACATTTCTTCTACAGCGGCTCACCCTGACACAGGGATCGAGCTCACGAAGTTCTCCTCCTTGAGGCCGAAATGGGTTGTGTGCACAAGGTTGCTTCACCAGGGAGCAAGATACGCACAAGTGCTTCAGTGACGCTTGTGACTGTCTAACGTGTCTGACTATGACTTGTGACTATGACTCCCTGTATATACGATAGGGGGTAAATAAACAGTTCCTTCCGAGAGCTCGACTTGACTACATTTCTAGAAATCTTGCGGTTAGTTCTTACGCCAGGACCAAAACTGCGACGCGTGCACGCACGCAAATGAACAAATTTGCACTTTAAGGCAACTTTTTGGTTTTATTCTGTCAAGCTGTTGTTCCTCGAGCACAACAGATGACATTCATGACCTAAAAATAACGATAATGGCAACTATTGCTCCATGCTCGCTCAATGTCTTGGTTACTCACCATACGTCAATATGGCCACTTTTCGTGCGTCGTAGTTCCGACATCACAGAAATAATGCAACATGTTTTTACAGATTAAGTTAGAACACGTGTTTGGCTTTAATTCTGGAGAGTTTAAAGAAAATCGAAGATGTTTTTTTTTTAAATGATCTTCAAAATATTGCATTTTGAGAGACATGTCCTCAGTTGAACATTTCTGGTTAATGTTTCAAGCCACTCTCAGGTATTTCGTTCAGCACACTTGTTCACCAAACATATGGCAGTGTTTTTAAAAAACTTTGAGAAGTGTGGCGTTTATACTTGCGGAGGAAAGAAATCTTAAATGTGAGCAATATTGAGCTTTGTGCCGATTTCGCGATTTTTTTTCTTAACAGAACAACATAAAAACTGCAAAGTAATAATTTTTTTCTCAACAAAAACTATCCGTAGTATGCGGAGAAAATTTTGGGACCTACAGATGCAATAGTGCTTTTGTAGCGTCTCACCGAAATCCCATTTTCGCAAAACTCGAAAGAGGCGGTGGCGGCTCAGTGGAGACTTGTGAATTTTTTTAAAGAAGGTGAAATTTTTTCTCGCGATACCAAAAGTGGTTTTGTGGTCCTGGGGACTCGGAAAACAAAATATATTTTTTTCGGCGAAATCAAAATAGGTCGGCGGACATGCACCGACGTTCTTATCTGAACACACCCTGCTATATTATATGTCTCATAGTAGCTTAGGGCCTGGCTCTTGAGATGATATGTGCTCGATTCCCTTGACTTGTGGGCACGCGTACGTGGCAAAAACCTGGCCGATGTCTCATCGTAGGGTGCAGGGAGCTATGAAGGGGCCAATTCACTCCTACCTGTAATGAAATTGCTGTGTACAATAGCAGCAGGTAAGCAGTATTGTTTGCGACCACCTCAATTTCTCTGACGTATGTGGATCAGCCTAGACGCACGCGAACACACAGAGAGATCAATAAGGCTACCCGCATTAAAAAAAAAATTGTGAACAAGTTTCCTATACCATCATTTTTAGCAGTTCATAGTCATCCTTTCTCTCAGCCTCCTCTTGTAGCCGCACCGAATACGCAGCACGAAACCTTGTTATTTTGCTCAATGTACCGTCCCCGCCTGATCCTTTAGGTTTAAACGTAGACAAGGTCGCGCGGAAGTAATTGACAGACTAAGCCGCTACAAAAGAAGTGACGTGTCGCCGTGTTGATCTAGGCAATCAGCATTTGATAAACGATGCCTGCGGCCACTACCGACTGTGTTAGCCCACCTGCCTACAAAACACTGCCGAACAGTTTGTCTGCCTTGCTGATTGACACGGCCTGTGACAGTGCTGCAGCTCTTACCTAGGAGTGGATGAGAACGGCTGATACGCGCTTGCATTTCGCTAGAAATCAAGTAATGCAAGAACGTGGGCCATCGGAGATCACAGGTTCCAATAAAAACACTTCAATGCCGCACTGGGATTTCTTGAGCGTCCAAATTCACACCAGACGTTCACGTGCACGAACAGTGCGACATTTATTTCATCGTCGACCTTGCCCTTCCCGACGACCGAAATGAAGAACTGGGAGGCAAAGACACTCCCACCTTCGACAGAACACCGCACACAGACGGGAACAAATGAAGGAAAATGTCACCCGCGTTCCATACTTATTTGTATTCACACTCATGGGCGCTCCCGTTAACTCACGCTTGCACCTACTTACTCACTCTCATTCTCTCGTCTGTTCATACTCACAGGCACTCACTCACGTTCATACTCACGCGCTTTACTAGCGCTCATTAAGACACAGCGCTGATACACCACGTTTTGACATCGCAATCTACAAAACACAGCATTTCCAGCAGCAACAATCCGCACATGGACCTCAATACAGCTGCCATCTTTGCCAGTGTTGCCTAACTTCGCAGCGCCCCCATGGATTTCGTTTTAGGTGCGAATACTCCTCTATACCTAAGAGGGAGGGAGGTCCCTCCCTCTTAGGTGGCAAGTGGGGAAATAGGGGCGCCCCACCCTCGTGCGCTCGCCTATGATCATGGGTTCCGGTCATTCCACCCGTGGCCCTTGCGTCATTTTTAAGTAGAACACCATGCTTTCCGTATACTACTTATTGCCACGTGGATCTTTCCGCATAGCACATACGGATTCCGTTTGTTCTTTCCGTATCCCATGCGGTTTCCGCATGTTCCGTATCATACTTTCCGTATATTCCGTATCGCCGTATGAGTCGATCCGTATAACAGATACGGCATCCGCATGTTCCTTAAGGCTACATCCGTACGCCCACACGGAATTCGTTACGTACCATATGATACTTCCGTATGTTCCTTACGATTTCCGTAAGCATCCGTATACGTCCGTACAAAATCCATATATTTCATACGGAAAATATGCGGAATCCGTATGTTTTCCGTGTGACAGCATGCGGATTTTTTCAGTAGGGTACGTGAAAATTTGTTTTCGTTACGAAATTATTGAAAACGAAACACTCGTGTCAGATGTGTGTACAGTACGGTGTGTTGAACAAAGCGTGGTTTAAATAAAACTAACCAGTCTGTGTGTTTGTGTGTTGGCTATTCCGAGAAATCCGGTCGCTTCTCGAGTCTCTTCACTCCTTTTGACAGCCACACTTGGGGCAACGAATGTGTCGCTATGGTCTGGCGCTTCACCACTAGTGATAGGAAAATCAACAGCGGCGTTCGTAATGTCAAGGAGGCACTCGGCCCTACATTTCCTTTAGTTGGACAAGACGACGTAGGAAAAGAGGTGAGTGGTACCCACGCAAAGGAGCCTAAAACAATTGCATTTGTTGTTTAAAAAAAAGCTCACATCATCTTGTGCTGCAAGTTTGTCACCAAGTGACATCTTAGAAAAGCTACTATATGAAAGTTGTTTTACACGATAACGGCAAAAAACACGGTTCCTTACCATGCCTCTTTGCATTTGTTGTTTTGTTGTGAGCCTTCATTATGTCTGTGTAAATCGCTTATTGTGTAGGTATCGCAAACTGTTACTATGATTCCGTTTTCTCATTATGATATCACGTTCTTCTTTTTCAGGTATCATTTTTCATGGCTGCTCACGCTGAAGAGGAGCGACAACATGGCAAGTCACAAGTATGATTCCTCCAGCCTTCACGAATTTTTGATTCTTGATCATAAGGAATAAATATGGAAACATGATACCGATATCTGCTGTTTATTTTGCACGACATGACACTATGCACATCACAGTCACACATTTTTGTTGGTTATACTCATGCAAGCATGTAAATGAGGAATACCTCAACTGCTTCAACTTTACTTGAAATAATGTGTTTTGAGGAGTTTTATTAAAATAATGCTAAAATTGAACTATCCTTTTCTTGCAGTTGCTGGGCACAACGGCAAGTATTGATGGAGTTGCTTAAAATGAATACTTCACCATTTCCAGCAGTAGTCGCGCAAAAGTAGAGCATGGGTGAATTTAGTTGCTTAAAATAGCAGTAGAGTCGCTTGACCCGCGTAGGAGCGTCACCTGCAAGAGTCGTCTGACTCCCCTCGGAAGTGGTAGTGTGATCCTTTGCATAAGAGCCCTCCCACTCTTCTTAAGAGGGTCCGGGAACTCTCCTGAGCGCGTCGACTGTGACCCACCCAGAGAGTCACCGTGTCTCTTCAAAGAGAGTCGTATACGTGGCAAGTCAGAACTCTCCGAAAAGAGTCAGTCATACTCTTTTTTAAATGCGAATTCATTTCTTAGTCGGGATATGTCAGGCATCCGGCGTTGTGCGGCGTTGTCCGGCGTTGTCCGCGCGCCGGCAGGTGTCATCTCTCCGCTCTCACTCCCTCTCCCATAGCAACAGCTGCGGGCGCGCGCGCTTATCCTCGCCCCTAGCAACCGGAGCATGTGGTGCGAGAGAGTGTAGGAGAGGGTAGGTGCAGTGCTTCGCCGCTCTTTCTCTCGCCATTCGCTCTCTCTCCTCCCTGCGCCCCACTCTCCCGTCCGCTCGCGCCTCACTCTCGACCGTTCGCTGGCTGGGCGCCTCTCAAGGCGATGGCAGAAGTCGGTGTCGGCGCAAGAAATGCATTCGCATTTCCTCACGATTCCCTTCGGGGAGGTGGGGGCATTTTTTTTTCTTAAAGTGTAGGGGTTGACGCTGAACATAAGAGGATGAGACTCGTTCGTGATTTCGGGATTGCTGGTTTGTGGTTAGTGATATCAGGACTATCAGGGTTGTCTGCTTTTTTGTATTGTATCGTCGATTACAGAGGGAGCTAGGACACCGTGGA
This sequence comes from Rhipicephalus appendiculatus, assembly GCA_030522465.1. Classification (NCBI taxonomy): domain Eukaryota; kingdom Metazoa; phylum Arthropoda; class Arachnida; order Ixodida; family Ixodidae; genus Rhipicephalus; species Rhipicephalus appendiculatus. Next base: position 23,766 of record JALIZH010017251.1, on the reverse strand, counting down.
CGTATTAAGTCGTTGCGAAGTTGTTCATAGCTGGATGCAAAGTATTCGCAGTAAGATGTTGCGTGCGGTGTAAAATGACTGGTTTCGTAAGCTTCGTTCAGCGAGAAAGGCAATTACGACTGAATCGAAGCGTTCTGTTTTCGTCGCTTTGTCTACACCCTACGCGGTCAGCGTATATGACGACTGCCCAGTTCGTTTTCGCTCGACGAGGCCCGGAATGTGCGGAATTCTGCGGCTGTATTATAGTTCCGTGCTTACGGTAGCTATTGTCCCGCCTACGCTAGTAGTAGCCGTTGAGTGGTTGAATTTTTAGAAATCAGTTGAATTCGTCACGGTAGAGAGCGCGCCAATTCCTAGCCAAGTTTGCTTGCTTTGCAGCGAGATGGCGCCATTGTCGATATTTTTTATTGTTCTCCCGACGCAACCTGACACAGGTCATCATGAATCGAAGACACGTAGCTAGGCGACGAAGTGTTTCGAACAAATGAAGATAGGCTTTCAGTAATGCGGAATGGCGGTACGTACGCATCACGCAAACACCTTGCGTGACGTGGCAATGCTTGCCACGATAGGGCCTTATTGCAAGGTAATGCCCGCGTACTTGATAAGCGTGAAGCGTGTTGCGCCGTCCGGTCCAACAGAATAAAAGTACTTGTTGTTGACAGCCAATTTGAGCCAATCCAGGTGTGACAGCCGAATTGTGGCCATATCTATAGGCACATTAAGGCTGTACGACACTGTAGCTGTAGCCACTTCAAACGGACGGTGAGCGCACATGCGAGTTCGGTTGCATGTTTGCGCTTTGTCATTTGCCGTGCAGCAAGTGTGGCGGTCTCTCTTCGACAATGCTTAAATCAAGTATTCCTTGGCATCGCTACTGCCTGGTGTACCTCATTTGGGAGGACATAGAGGCACTCTCGCCGCTGCAGAAAGAGCCATCTCCCGCAGCCTCAGACATCCTGATGTATTCCAGTACATTTCATAAAACTATGCGCCGTTTATACTGTAAAGGAAGCAGCTCTGCACAGGGTAACCTACATATTCTGCATCCATTTCGCTCAGGGCTCCACTGCGCTCTGACAGCCTGTTTCGCTTGGCAACGATTCCACCGCGGTGCAGTCCGCCGTGGTGGTGTACCGGTTAGGGTGCTATATATATATATATATATATATATATATATATAGTTTGTGTAATATAAGAACTTTTAACGGATTTCAGGTTTCTCGTAACCACCATAACCTCCATTTTTCTGCGTGCTTGGGCCTGGTCAGTACCTGCATGATAAACGGGTCTCCTGGCGTTGTCTGGTGCTGGCCTTTGCCTTCCAGAGTGATGGCGGTGCGTCACGATCCAGACGTCCTCCTGTGTTCTTGTCCTATCTGGGGCTACATTATCTTCGTCGCCTACGAACAGCCACCCTACAGGTATGCTAGCATCACACGCTCGCTGTTCCGCTAGCCCTAACGCTACCACACCGATGACATCGACTGCCCTCCCTACTTCCAGTGTCATGAGACCTTAAGGCAAACTACCCGTGTTCGTGGATCTCCGGAGTGACAACGTCGTCGACTGGCTCGATATTTACAACCGTATATGAGTTTATTAAATCGGTGGAGCGACGCCAAAAATTTACTAACTTCTTTTATCTTACTGGCATTGCTGCAGCGCGGTATTTTAATCCAGAAACTTGCACCTTCGATCGTTCCGCTTTTACTGAAAAGTTTCGACATATATTCGCATCATCATCGAGCCGTAATGAGGTTCCCAAACAAAAGCTGGCTACGCTTCTTCAACTCCCGCACGAGACATACACTTGGTATACTTCGTACACCGAGGATGTCCTGGCGTTCTGCAGTCGGGCGAACAGTGGAGTGACGAAAGCTGAGCGCATTCTACGCGTTCTCAAAGGAATCGGCACAATCGCCTTCCGCGTCCTGGCTGTTCACAATCCCAGCACAGTTGAAGACATATAGCTGGTCGTGTAATCGGTGGTCATTGCGATCTCTTTGTCGGTTGCTGGCTGTATAAAAGAACCAGTAGTGTCGTAGCCAAGGGTCCAAAGCAACACGAATGAATGGTTTGGTAGATACAGATACCACCTGAAACTGCCTAGAAGAGAGCACGGCCAGTCATTTGTGACAGAGAAATTCCTTGCGAGTGGCGTGATACCATGCTATTGAATAAGTGAGGCCTACATTGTTGCACGTGGGAGATATGCTGAGGTGCCCATTGGTTGGTTCATAGCGAAGCTGATGCGCAACAGTCAGACGAAGATATTAGGCAAGCTAAGAAGCGCTGTACTGCTGTATGGCTGGGTATTAGTACTGTATAGTGTGCCATCCAGGAAGGCGAGCAGGCGCGGGTATGCACCGTGAGGCTCATGTTCGAGATTCTCAATGAGCGCTCGCAAGAATGCATCACGGCGCTCCTCGTCATCTCCGTGGACAACTGTGAATGCGATATAGTGAAGAGGCGGGGGCTATAGACACACCGTGTCATGCGTCTTGCTGGTCCACAAGGTGGCAGGAGAAGCAGTGGGTGTCTATATTAGGCGGCTAAGCTTGCACGCGACTCAGTAACAGTACTGAAGGCTAGGCGCACAGCCAGTAAGCAGCGCTTATGCGCTGTGTTCGATGCTCATCATAATTAGTGTCATAGTAATGCACGACTCCATCGCGCCCTCGATACCGTAATTACGAGCGCGGCCACGGAAAAAATGGTAGTCCAGCTCTAGAAAATATTTTGTCAGAGAGCGCTATGTTTGAGACCATTATCACCAACATTGCCATGTCCACCTTCTCTGGACCGTCGACGACGCTGTTTGAAAGGGGCCTCTCAGACTTTTAAAACCCCCGTTTTTTTTCTTTCCGCTATACGTAGACTGGCAGTTGAATATGTATTTTGCATAACTCAACACAGTGATATGAGAATATTTGGCATTTTAGTCGCGCACGCACACCACTGCATCACTGCCGGCCGCGCTAATACGTCACGTAGGCAGCCTCGCGTGCCCGATTGATAGATATCGCCACTTGCCTGGGCATTTGCAGTTAAGTGTATTTGCACAGCTTTTTTATCGTCACTGAGCTGCTTTTAAGTTTTAAATGCGAATGCATTTCATAGTCGGGCTATGTCAGGCATCCGGCGTTGTGCGGCGTTGGCGTTGTGCGGCGTTGTCCGCGGAGGAGGAGGAGGAGGATAGGTTGAGGAGGTGTGCGCGCCGGCAGGTGTTACATGTGAAGCATCTTATGGCGAAGCTTAAGCCGGTGGTGGTGGTGTGTGGCGTGGCCACCCTTACTGCGCATGCGCAAACCCTTTAAAAAAAAAAAACCTCCTCTCTCCCTCTCTCTCCTCTATGCATCCCTCCCCTCGGCAACCACACCCTCACTGCGCATGCGCCTCCCCTCCTCTCTCCCCTGCTACGCTCCCCCCCTCTCTCCTCTAGGCATCGCTGCCCGCGCCGTCCACACTCCCACTACGCATGCGCGTCCCACCTCTCTCCTCTCCTACGCTCCCCCCTCTTCTCTAGGCATCTCTGCCCGCAGCATCCACACTCCCACTGCGCATGCGCGCCCCCCCTCTCTCCCTCCTCTCCTACGCTCCCCCCCTCTCGTTCTCTCGCCTCTCGACGCCGACACAGGCAGCGTCTGCTAGCGAGTTTCTTGGTTGAAAAAACCAACTGCTCGCGCTGCACAACCGTTCACTGGCCACCCCGTATATATGGCAATGGATCTTGACCTCCAAGGTGGTGCCGGTGGGAGATTTCTCCTGTGCGTTGTTGAACAATAAAAATTCGCAGCGTGCGCGTTAACTAAAAGCGGACTGCGAGTCTCTGTGTCCAGTCGGAGTCTTCTGTCTCTCATTGCACATTAGCAGCGATTGGCATGTTCCAGTGGGAAACCCCACTCCATCGCTGCGTGCTTTACGCATCCCCAGTTTTAAATGCGAATGCATTTCTTAATCGGGCTATGTCAGGCATCCGGCGTTGGCGTTGTCCGCGGTGGCCTCGGCAGGTGTTATAGTGAGTGGAGAGGAGGAGCGCGCTCTGGTGCGTGAGGGCGCTCGCATCGCGGGAGCTCGGCGGAGCTATATATGAAAAAAAATTAAAAAAAAAGAAAAAAAAAATAAAAATAAAAACAAATTAAAAAAAAAATAAAAAAAAAAGAAGAAAGAACAGAAAAAAAGCAAAAAAAAAAAGCAGGCGCTGCGCCGTGCTCCCGACCAGGCTGCAGAAATTAGGCGCCTTTTCCTTCTTCGAACCACTACCACCATATATAAATGGAGTGAAGCGCGCGCGAAATGCATTCGCATTTCCTCACGATTCCCTTCGGGGAGGTGGGGGGGAATTTTTTTTAGTCGGCATTTGTGGTGTCTTCCATTCTCCCTTGTGTCTCTGTGTCTACGCGCCGTCTTTTTTAACCCGAATACATACGAACTAGCTCATCTATTTTCAAGCACCGTTCATTCATTTGGTTCCTTCTTTATGCAAGGTATTCGACAGTAGGCCGACGCATTAGCTCCAACTGTTATCGATATGCCAGGCCTCAACCATTACACGTCTCTTCATTCCTGTGTCTGTATAAAATGCGCATTTTTCGGGCTACGGCCGGCATTTACACTCTAGACAATGTAAAAATAGATTAGAGAGATTTCTGGATATACGTTCTTTTTTCACCGCTGTGGGCCTTTTTAGTATTTAGCTTCTCCAGTAAGACGTTCTGCAGGGCTAGCTGGTTCATAGCTTTTAGCCGTTACTAAACTGCGTGGAAAGATGACGACACGAATAAGAAACACACAGAACTTATAGAGCTTCAATATCTTGGCTATTGGTATCCAAACTTCCATATCATGGTTTTGAACGTGGTCCAAGGACAGTTCCAGATGATGAAATAGCGCTTACATTTACGGAAGGATAATCCTGTGCTTCTGGCAATAAACCAAAACACACGTCTAGCAGATCGACACAGCGATCACGTTCACACAGTAAGCTGCTACCTCTTTCTTGATTTGGTTGCGAGCATATAAAATAACTCAGAAGAAAGACAATGTACTTCAGTAAAATGTTCTGGCGGGATAGTTGGTTTATAGCTTATACACGCAATTAAACTGCGCGGTAAGTTCTGTGTGCTTGTTACCTTAAGGCATAATATTTTATGTGTATTTCACGTGGACCATAAGACCGGTGTTGTACGCTAATAAAAATCTCCCCCATAGTAACATTCGCACTCAAAATTTAATTGAAAGACATTTATTTTTCTGTATGAAATCTTCATTTGACTTCTGCCTCGTACTAACAAGTTTTTTTCAGGTTAAATAGTTATTTGTTAGGTAACCAAATAAGGTATTAATAGTATGGCTGGAGATACAACATATTTTACAGTACGGCTTGAGATCGAGAAAGCACAGAAAGTTATAGCGTGGAAACGGCATACATCCACCGTCTTTAGTGGCGAGAAACATTTCTCACGGTTACGTTGAGGTTTTTGCATCTTGTTTCATTGTAACGGAAAGTGTAGCTTCCAAAACAGCTACAATTTGACCAGAATGCCCTCTTGCAGTCTTCAATCATGTTCATTCTAGTGCCTTTGGGTGCCCAAAGCAGACACCTTGAATTGTCTGAAAGAAGTGCAACGTTGCGTAACGTTAGTAAAAATTCAACTATATTTGCAGTTACACACCACCAGTTTAGTTGAACAGAATGGTTGAGTTAATACTTTCTGGGCTGTTCAGAATATTATTATACTATAAGACAATACACATAGACAAGCGGAAAAACATTCGCGTTGATGTTTCTCTTTCTTTTCATGTGCCACAATTTGCCAATTACGAACAGCGATTACAGAGAAGCAACAATGATATTTACACTTGCAGCAAATGTTATCAGATCAAGAGAACGTGGCCATGTATGCTTCAAGCAATTGTTCAGTATTCCTGGTACCCACTAGAGTATTTCGTGACGTCGCATGACATAAGGGTTACAAATTAGGGGACTAGTTGAAGCCACAGTTCATTACCCTGAGGTCGCCCTTATTGCACGTTAAACCATGTTCGTTGTTCGGTTACAAGGTCAAGAAATGGGGTGTTTCCGTTCGTGACGTTGAAAAAGAAGCAAGAAAGATACATGTATTTATTGGTACATGCGTATGCAGAAGCCTGAAAAAGAGTATGTTATAGCTGCTGCAGAAAAGAAGCATGTGAACTTAAGAAAATGGCGTGTGCGTAAGAGCCGTGTCATCTAGCATGAGTTCGCGAGCTTTGCGCTCAGCTGAAATGTGAAATGGCTGCCATTTCATCGGAAGCCTATCTTAATGAACGCATATTGGTTGGAGGTGGCGAGGTGTTCTAGACAGACGCTCCAGGAATGCACTCTTCTCATACCCCTTACAACCACCAGGGTCGAGGGATGGCATGTCACTCCTGCAGTGGGGTCATCCGTCAAATGAAGCCTGGATACTTTGAGTCAACGAGAACCAGGTGTCTTGGCCAGGACAGCTCATACACATTAAAACTTTGTTCTTTTCTTAAAAGTAAGTGAGTGCCCGCTATAGATGGGACGGTGATGTCAAGTCAAGGGAAGGAACATTGTTCTCTGCAACGTTGCCAAGCTTTTGTTTAATTTCGGAGCTATACATCTCTACTTGGCACTCAAGAACTTCTGTGTGCCGTTAAACTCAACGCACATATTTTGTAACGTTGTAATTTTTGTGCGAATCATAGCGGTGTTCTTGAATTTCACCGCACCAAAGACGAACTTCTTGCAATTCGCAAATCATTAATAGTGACGTAACTGACTAGCGTGTCACGTAACTGATTTCACGACGTAGCAGTCACGTTAATAGCCCTTCCATGTCCAATCTTGGTAGCTTTCGCGGCCTTTTTCATTTTCCAACAGCACCCATTCGGTGACCGATATGAAGCGCTGCGCAAGGAAGGTAACATCGCTAGGTACTACTTGCGCCTGAAAATGCAGCATAGACAGCTACTCGTTGAATGCTTCGCATAATGTCGATTCCAAGAATGCGTGGAATCTGCGTTTGTCTTTTTCAGATTTCTGCGTCATTCATGTCCCTATTTTTGTCTAACAATTAAGTAGCACTTTCAATGGTCTACTAACTGGAGTACATTGGTGTTGGCATAATCAGATAAATGTTTTCAAGGGCTTCTTCGTGGAGGTGGTCATGCCATAACACTAACGTCAACAAGAATTCATATCCTAGATTTATTAAGCTTTGTGATCACTCGTACTCTTTTTTCCAAGTCTGATCACATACACAGCTTGGAGCTGAGGGAGCTAAGTTGGTTGCGTTTACCAGAATTTGTCCTGCCACCCCTCGTTCGTAAACTTGTGTGCGAAAGCTTTAATTGTGATAGCATTTTATGGACCCTTGAGTCGCATTTTTCGCAGTCGCCTTCACGTACTGTATCAAACCCAAAACGATAACATGGCCCTGCGCGTCGCGTGTTCTATGTGTGAGTGAAAGCGTGAAAGGGCTGCTACCGATCGCAGCTCACGCAGAGATGAAATGCGTCTGCGCCCTCCGTCGCACGAATTCGCATGGAGGGACGCCGGTAGGAGGGATCTGCGTCGCTCCGGCCGGTAGACAGTGCTCGACGGTCGCGCGCCGTCGAGCACTGGTTATCTTGATGGCGATGAACGGATGGCTTATGCTTTAGTACGTGGTCTTCTCCCGTGGATCAGTATGATAAACAGCACCAAGGTCGCCCCGCTCACTGGATCGGTCTATACGTCCAGCCAGTGTTTTGCAGAGTTACGCCAGATTGGATCCTAAAGGAATTAGCCGGTAGCTAATTCGAAAACATTACCAGAAATGTTTAGGAAAGTCCATGCTGAATAGCGGATACGCCGGTGCACTCAACAACCCGGCGAAATGTGCAGAAGCCACGTAGAGAATGTCGTGAATACTTGTGACTGCCTGAATTCCTCTGCGCCGAAGAGGACAAAATGTGGTGACTTCAAAGGAATCGGTTACGACGCATTTTAAATCGTTTTTCGCGAGGCCATACTTGTGTTGCGGCCGTCGTCATTCTTTAGCAGTGTTTCAATGACGACGAAACACCCGTTGTTGATGCATCAACAGGAGCTGGTTACGCGCAGAACTGTAGCACTTGCGGTCTCGGGCCACGCGCTTGGGTTCAACCTCACACCCCATTCACCTCTCTCCGTTCAGATTCACGACGTGATTCGTGATGAGTCACAGTGTGAACTGAATATGCTGCCTCTCAGTGATCGAACTATGCAGGCTGATCCATGTCTGGCTCATGCCATCGAAAAGCAGTCACGAGGGGTCAGCTAACTCGCTATCCTTGATTTCATCCAGTCCTTCCATGGCTGCACCTCAGTATTATGTCAGAGCCGCAGCGGGACCCACGCCACGGACATTCATATTTCCTGCGTCTATACGACCGCAAGCCGCCTCATCTCTCCCGCTGACTTCTGTTCTGCCTCGAAGCTATGTCTTTCAAAATCCGTAAAGCGCTCAAAGAAAACAGGCTTATACTTCGCTTGTGGTTTCGCCGTGTCTGTTGCACGTGTGTGTCGTCGCGTTTCACCTGCTAGTATTGTGTGCGTACTTCTGAATAAACATTCGTTTGAAGTTATCGTCGGCCCTGTTTAGACTTCCCGGTTTAATATTTATTCAGTGCCACATAATAAGTCAGTAAACTGCTAATGAAGTCATAGCAAAGCGTGGACACGGCTATTAACACGATGCTACAAGACATGTCATGCATTTCAACCTGAATGTTTCGCCGTCTCCAAACACGGCCTACCTGTCGCACTGTGGCACAGGCCCGATATCCTGCCTTAGCACAGCCTGGCTCCCTCTCAAGACTCATGTAAATAAACGTCACCGTATCCGTATCCGTTTTGACGCCTTCTCAGCAACGGTCGTTCTCCCCTCATGGTATCATCACACGCTTTCCCAATAACGTCGTCGCCAGTAACCTAGCGAAGGAAAGGAGTGCAGTTCCGCCTGCATGAACTACAACCTTCGCGTCTTCTACAAGGCTTGCGCAGTCACCATTCAACTTACTAGGGGTTGTTAATACTGGAGCTGCAGTTTCTGCCCTTGATGAGAAGCTTTGGCGTTAACGACAGAAGGCCACAACGCCGTTGACAGGCAGGCTACTGCACGTCGCAAGTACGCAACACTAGGGCCATTTCCTAGATACATAGCAAGAGTGTCCATAAAAGGCATTGCCAATGTTGTTTATTTTTTTTTGTGCTGTCTAAATGCTAACATTACATAATCCTAACGTGGGACTAATCATACCATTGTGCCATCATCGACTGTGCACGGCCGAAGTAGCGCTTTTCCCGTTCTGTTATGCCACTTGGCCTGTCCCTTGCGTGCAAGTGAAACGCCAATCTTACTGTTGTGTTGTATGTAGGCATACTCTATCAGGAATTAATAAATTTCGTATTACGCTTGTAAGTCACACTGCAGAATGGTAGCGCAGTGAACCGGAAAAAAAGTTAAGAGCAATGCTAAGCATGACAAAATTGCTAGTAGGCTCACTTTGAAGCATTTGCAGCGACGAGTTTCCGTCCAGCTTGTCTGGAAGAACAAAAAGTAGGCTACATAGTAGTAAATCTATAGTAGTAAATAAATAAACATAAATATAAATAAATAAATAAAGATATATATATATATATATATATATATATATATATATATATATATATATATATATATATATATATATATATATATATATATATATATATAGTATTAATGAGAACTAACAAAGATGCGAAGGAAAGTATAGGGGAAGCTATTAGAAGTACTTGTAATGTAAATGTGAAGAAAGGAAAGTGGACGAAAAGATTCTTGCCGGTGGCAAGTTATCTTTTTCGTCCACTTTCCTTTCTTCACATTTACATTACAGTTACTTCTAATAGCTTCCCCTATACTTTCCTTGGCATCTTTGTCTGTTAGTTCTCATTAATACTGTGTTTAACAAAGCAAACGAGCCCTTAAGTTTACAATTCTTTCCTTTGTATATATATATATATATATACTTTCCTTTCTTCACATTTACATTACAATTACTTCTAATAGCTTCCCCTATACTTTCCTTGGCATCTTGGTCTGTTAGTTCTCATTAATACTGTGTCTAACAAAGCAAACGAGCCCTTAAGTTTACAATTCTTTCCTTTGTATATATATATATATATATATACTTTCCTTTCTTCACATTTACATTACAATTACTTCTAATAGCTTCCCCTATACTTTCCTTGGCATCTTGGTCTGTTAGTTCTCATTAATACTGTGTCTAACAAAGCAAACGAGCCCTTAAGTTTACAATTCTTTCCTTTGTATATATATATATATATATACTTTCCTTTCTTCACATTTACATTACAATTACTTCTAATAGCTTCCCCTATACTTTCCTTGGCATCTTGGTCTGTTAGTTCTCATTAATACTGTGTCTAACAAAGCAAACGAGCCCTTAAGTTTACAATTACTTCCTTCATTCATAACGAGGGTCTCGTTCTGGCAGACTTGATGCCTTCAGGTGGTATGCGAGGGATAATTAGTCAGCTGCCCACTCGTAATAAGATCACGTACTACGTGACGCCTACAGGCAAAAAAGTGTTCCACACTCGCCGTAATGGCAACAGGCGGCGCTGACTGACACTCCCACGTTTAAGTACACATATATTCCCTATAAAGTGGACGGGGGGATGACCGCCACCGTAGCTCAGTGGTAGAGCATCGGACGCGTTATTCGAAGGTCGCAGGTTCGGTCCCTGCCGGTGGCAAGTTATCTTTTCGTCCACTTTCCTTTCTTCACATTTACATTACAATTACTTCTAATAGCTTCCCCTATACTTTCCTTGGCATCTTTGTCTGTTCGTTCTCATTAATACTGTGTCTAACAAAGCAAACGAGCCCTTAAGTTTACAATTACTTCCTTCATTCATAACGAGGGTCTCGTTCTGGCAGACTTGATGCCTTCAGGTGGTATGCGAGGGATAATTAGTCAGCTGCCCACTCGTAATAAGATCACGTACTACGTGACGCCTACAGGCAAAAAAGTGTTCCACACTCGCCGTAATGGCAACAGGCGGCGCTGACTGACGCTCCCACGTTTAAGTACACATATATTCCCTATAAAGTGGACGGGGGGATGACCGCCACCGTAGCTCAGTGGTAGAGCATCGGACGCGTTATTCGAAGGTCGCAGGTTCGGTCCCTGCCGGTGGCAAGTTATCTTTTCGTCCACTTTCCTTTCTTCACATTTACATTACAATTACTTCTAATAGCTTCCCCTATACTTTCCTTGGCATCTTTGTCTGTTCGTTCTCATTAATACTGTGTCTAACAAAGCAAACGAGCCCTTAAGTTTACAATTACTTCCTTTATATATATATATATATATATATATATATATATATATATATATATATATACACATGCTTAAGTTTAGGTGCTGTTAAAGAGATCAGGGGCGCTATGCAGGATGGCCCGAGCTTGGCGAAACTCGGGATCTTTCCGAGCTCTGGCGACACCCCCCTTTTGAACGAGCCAACAGTACGAAAAGGTCAGATCCACCCTTCAGCGCGCGCTGCGTTCCATTGGTCACGATGGAACGCGGCGTCACGTCAAGGACGGTCGAGAAAATTGGGCGGTGTTTTCAAACCAGAGGTATCTTCTTTCATTTGTTTGTCGTTCCACTGAGTGCAGAAGTGCACCCATGCAATAAAAGTGCCAGAAAGGTTTACTGATGATATTTCTTAAAGACAGGGACTGTTTAAATTCGTTTTGCAGCTTTTAATGTCTGTACTAAGTATTCTTTAGAATAATTAGCATGGTGGCCTCTCAGATTAGTTCCGGCCGAGTACCTTACAATATCGCGACCGTAGCTAAACCCGAGGCCACGTGTACAATCATCATGGTCCGCCTGCACATTCTTGCGTGTTGCTCGACTGGCGCGCGCCCTCTTCATCCCTTCATGGTGTGCTCGCTGCCCGAGGACGTGCGCCCGGCTGATTAGCTAAGTGGCTGGGCGGTACACCTAGCTAAATAAGTCCAGAGATGCTATGAACAAGCTAATTAAGCCAAGGCATGCTAAAATCGAGCTAATGAAGCCATACCTTACGAAGACCATGCTAATGAAGCCACGTATAGCTATGACCGTGCTAACTAATACCAGGCTAATTAACGCGACGTTAATTATAAGCACGCTAAGTAAATTCATCCTATTTAGACCTTAATAATATGATGCAAATCAAGATCATGCGAATTCGGTTTATGGTAATTAGCTGCATACTAATCAAGATCATGCTAATTGCACCCGAGGTAATTATTGTCGTTTTAATTAAAACCTGACCAATCAAGACAAAATTGTTCAATATTTTGGTAATGAAGTCCTGCCTAATTAGAATAATTAAAATTAAGACGGAGCTGATGCGTTCTTTACTTCGAAGCGTATACCGAGCAGCCTGAGTAGACGACCGACTTAAAACGCTGGAAGAAGCTAGTTGATCACAAGCTCCTCAATGGCTCCAGCCTTGCACAAGTAGTAATTAGGCTGACCAAATTATTTTATATGCAAAGAAGCTGCTGCTTAGCGTCCACCGCATGAAACCTTTGACAGTCACACCGGCACCATGACAGTCACGAGTTGACTGGGGCCTTCTCAGAATCAACGAATTCGTAGCCGAGTTCACGCGTCAATCAGTTTGATTGACAGACGCCCGCGGCGAAGATCGGGTCCACCCACCGCGTTTGCGCTTGGCAAGGAACAGTGCTCACGCCGCAACGCCAGCGAGCGGCATGATTCATCAGCTTTATCGCGCAGACTGTGCACACACGCACGAAGAAATAAAAGTTATATCATCACGTGGCTGCAATGTTTCGCATTCAATTTCACCGAGCTCACGACGTACCACTCACAGCCGCCTTGCCGCAATGATGCGAGCGCCCCTGGTGACAACCTGTCCGTATATTCATCCGCAATATTTGAAAGAAGCGAAACGAGCTGCACGAGAGTGCAGCGTGCGCACCCTTGATGCCCTCGAGAGTGGAAATTTCCATGCTTCGGGTGGAACGAAAGAACATGCCCGAAAGTGGAAGAACGCCCACGAACACGCCTGTAGGAGGCGCAATGCTGAGTTGGCAAAAAGATAGCGCGACAATCACGCTGACGTCGCTGCACTGTTCAAATGTGGACTGAGTGGCGGCGCTGACGTGTTCGCACGCGGTGTTTCTTTGATTACCGCCGCCAGATGCCCCACATGCGTTTTTGACTCCACGCTCGTTCATGTAGATGTTTTTGTCAATGCTGCTATCACGCGCTCCGCTCTGTCTTTGTGCCATGACCGCCGCAGTGCGAGCTCGGAGCAAACTCGTGTGCCCGAGAAGCTCGGGCCATCCTGCATAGCACCCCTAGTCTGGAGATTCCGAATGAGGTGTGCCTCATAATTGTATTGATGGTTTGGCACGCCAAACCCCCGCGATTACTATTGTTATCAAACGTTCAGTGTCCATTTGAGCAATTCTCTGGCATCACCTGCGGCGCGTACCAACAGACCATGGGCCATGGTAGATGGATATTACCCGTTAAAGGCCTGCCATGGTATTCTGGGCGTTAAATATGTGCTGTGAATAGTGTTGCTCATGCACGTTCCTATGCTCATTTTGGTATGCACTGAGTTAAGGAGACAATCTCGAGAGCACTCATGTGAACGCTGCCAGATAGATAGCTAGACAGATAGATAGAAACGCTCGAATGGGGTGATTCCACGAGAGATCGAACATGCATGTACGGTCGATGTTTTGTTTTGTCGGGTTCTTTTACATGTTGCGTAGGCATATTCAAAGTGCACGGAACCGAACATATTATTTCCAAAGTACGCTGCCAGCGCGACAAAAAAAATATCGGTGTGCCACCTTTTAGGCCGGTGATAAGTTGAAAAGGGGTTCGTATACCATGAGATGAGGTGATTGTTCGGGAACCATGCCCGCCGCCCACCACCGAGCCCAAGAAGGAAACGGAGACGACAGCTATGCATGGTCGCTATAGCAAAATATGATTTACCCTGGAAAGGATAGTCACACAAGTTTAACACTTGCCGCCGAAAAAATTGGAAGTAATTAGCTATTTCGGCCCTGGTGGCGTCAGTTAACACCATCGCACGTTTCCCCTAGCAACTAGGAAACGAAACCAAAACTCATAATACTTGGGGGGTGTATTTCTTCAACGATCCCTACTGTGATTGAAACCAACATGGTGGCATTTCTGCGGGGCTAGGAGCCAAAAATAAGAAGACGCCTGACCAAAGTCATGTGTGACGCCGAGGCGGGTAAGACGACGCGGGTAGAGCCGTTTTCGGGATGACGTCCCCGAAGTTGTTTCAAGGACTTCCACACTGTCGGATAAGATGTTGGTTCAGATTTTGCGTACTTTAGGGAGTAGCACGAGTAAAGAAGCCATTTTTCTCATTTAACAACCTCTGAACCCTGACGACATAATTTGACACCATATATATAAATACACGGATGATTGGACCATTGGCTCAGTTTTTCGTTTGTCGTATTAAGAGGTCCTAGCGATCAGGAAAACACACAGAAAGATATCTTCGCTCCCAAAATGAAAAATCCAGGGCTGAAAGGGTTAATAGAGAGAAGAGGACAGAAAGGGCAAAAAGTGGGAGAGAAAGACGAAGATGTGGGGAGAAAGAGAAAGGCAAAGGCGACTGCCGCGTTCCCTGGGTACGTCAGCCTAAGGGTGCGGTCTATGCGAAGCCTGGGCCAAAGGGTGTGTTGCCTCCACCGGGGCCTTGAAGGTCCAATCACGCGGCGTCATCTCGAGCCCCCGGCTCTGCTAAACCACGCATGGCAAGGCGTGAGAGGGGGGGTTGAAACCCCTCGGTTGGTTTCAGTCTTTGGTGACGTCACTCACGACACGCCTGCCCTTCCAGACGCCCCTGCGGGTGAGAGATAGAAAGACGGAGATTGAAAAAGAAATAGATATATAGCGGCAGAAAGAAACAGAAGAAATAGAAACACACAAAAAAACATATACAAAGGTAGAGAAAAAAGAAAGAAAGAGAAAAGATGAAGAGAATAATAAAGAAAAACAAGGAAGGCCACCCGTCTCCGCTCTTCTTGAGGCTTGGCACCACTTGTGCGAAGCTGCAAATATTTTCAGTAGCCATAACGTAAATTCCCTTACCTTCGGGAGCTGGCCTTGTTGCCATGATAAAGCAAGACGTGTTAGCATAAAATAGGTCGTAATCTCCTGAGACATCCATATCAAGCTTATGACCAGCTGTAACACCAATGCAGTTCTTTCAATAAAACCTGCCAGTGAAGGCAGTGTGAAATATAATTTATTTTTTATATTCTAGAGCATCTTCAGCTATTTATTTCGATACGAGATTTTTAAACTTCATCGGTCAGAAATGATTCCTTCGCCACAGCGGTGGTGGCTGAATGAGGTTAGAGAACGTTCTGTAGCTGGAAACCATACACGTTCCAGAGAATGTGCTGGGTGGGGAACTGAAAGCTTAACAGGTAATACAACTAATATCGTTAGTATTACTTCAATTTGTACATTATCGCTTTCATTCCCTGGAGTCACTGGTGCCTGCCAGTTACGCCATGAAAAGGGCAGGATTGAATAGGAGAAGAGAACGAAGAAAAGGAACGGAGGGAGAGTTGCTTACACTGAATCACTATATTCCGTTTTTAAAAACTTAATTAGAGCGCAAACACACGATACACTCACGCACACACACACCCACACACCCAGGCATCAAACACGCGCAGCGCTCACTTCCAACTGATCTATTCATAGCACGAAGGCTTGAATATGTTAATGCGCACATGTGGCACATGCGCGCATTAACATCAGAGAAGGCCAACAGCACACACTATCAAGACAAACAATTTTTCTTTTTTCTTCCTTCTCACAGCCTAGAACTGATAAACTGGGATTCACTTGGAAACAAAGATAGCGAAGGGGCGCTAACGCAGCGGTTCTTACTGTTTTCTATGAAAAAAGGCTCTAACACTTCACGTGCAGTTTTTCTTGTGCTTCTGCCGAGAATCTTTGTCTCAGAGAATCGTGCGTCACAGCCACACAATATAGCGCACCTGGTTGCGCATGCTATATTGTGTGGCTGTGACGCACGATTCTCTGAGGACAAAGATTCTCGGCAATATAGACAATATAGCGCACCTCGTTGTGCATGCTATATTGTGTGGCTGTGACGCAGTATACATTGACATCAAATGATTGGAGGTCGCCCAGTCTACTGCCAGTCCCCCCATGCCCTTGTAAATATCCGGTAGGGGGCCGCGGTTAATATTGCATGCCCACTTGTCGCGACGGATGAACCACGACTCCAAGGCTTTTCTTCGTCACCACCTTTGTTCTCGAGCCAGCGTCGTCGCATTGTTGAAGTCAAAGCCATGTCCTGCTGTCCAGATGTGTTTAACTGGCTCAGTTTTTGGAATGCGTGACATGACCTTAGCGACGTCTCCTTTGTGTTCTTTGAGCCTCGTTGATCTTTTCCTGCCTGTTTCACCAAAGTACGTCGCGTCGCATCCTCCGCATTGTAGTTTGTAAACAACCCCGCTTTGATCACTCGCAGGTGTGCGGTCTTTGGGCTTAGCGAACACGTGTCCAAGGTGTAATGATGCCTAAAAATGCTGGCAATGCCCAGCATACGCAAGGCTGTCCGTAGAGTCAGATACGCCTTGAACATACGGAATAGACACAATGGATGCCGTCTTTTCTCGCAGTGTACTCCTCGCTCTTTCCGCATATGTTTCTGGGTGTCATTAATGAACTTCCTGGGATAATACCGTCGTTGCAGGTCACCAACTACGTTGGTCACCGGCACAAAAAATGCACAAAAAAAAAACGAAAAAAAATTGAAGGGGTGTAGACACCGAGATCACAAGGTTAATCCACTGAAGCATAGGAACAGAACTGCAGACAACAAGGACTTCGAGTTTGCAAGGATTTGGCGGAAAGTCATCAAGGAGAGAAGGAAAGGTGCGCTCAATTTCAAGTTTTTCGCGTTAAGTGAAGGGAATATATATAACGATGATCTACACGGGAAATCGGCAAATGGCGATGGATGGGATGCTTCCACTTTCTTGCTTTCCCCTTGTGAATTCTGGCAGCTGGGGTGCTAGTTTTCGTAATGTGAAACCACAATTTAGCTATACAAAAACACCCTTAGCTTCTCTTTACCATTTACCATCGTCTCGGTGTATAGGGGCTCCCACCACTTTTTCTAACGGATGAAAATTTTGAGGTTGTACGCAGTTTTATCGCGGCGGTGAATCCCTCCCATGTAATTGCTGTAGCTGCTGACGAGGTTTGGAAGTGGCACTACGTTTTTCTTTTGAGTAGATGACCACCAATTCCACCAGCATAGTGGCTCGACTTTGACGTAGTTCGTTGCCGCAGGAACCATGCTATTGTCTTTGCACTTTACGAAAACATTCTCGTTTCTAGGATCAACACAGAAGTAGTATTCTGCGAGTTTTTCGTTCCATCTTTATCGCTGGAAGAGGGCACCAATTCGTATATACCGTCGTCATCCCCTTCCGCCTGATCAATTTTCATGTCAGGGTCAGGAGTCACAATGACAGCACAAGCGGGCTCTCATATATCCAAAGTGGCATTAGTTGCGCCCTCGCGAGCCTCAGACAACCGTGAAAACGGCATTCTTCCGAAGAAAATACCTGGGTTGGTCTCTGAGGAAGTCTGCAAGAAAATGCTCATGTAAGGACCCACAAAGGCCCAGTGTACTACGAAAAGTACGCCAAATTTGGATACTCTTCAGAGCAAAACTATACACTTTGTATGATTCTTTCGCTTTGCAGCGATAATTTTGTTCCTTCTGAAGCGCAAGCATTTAGTTTTTGTTTGCAATATATACAGTGCTAAACTTGAAATTAATTTAGAGAATGTACTACGCATCACGCGCAGTCGATGTGCACTAGTTTTTGGAAAGTTTAACGACTTGTGGTACGGAAACAGTAAACCCTAGTCAATATGTCAGATTAGGATCATGCTACTGCAACATCTGGCTTCAAAAATGCTAATCAGTAAAATGAGAAATTTGCATTGTGTATTTTCTATTCACGAAAAATGAAGTGTACTTTGCAGAGTACGCTGGCCGCTAATGGGTGAAAATTGCACGCTCCAGCCACAGTACTGCGGCGCGGCTGCCATTCAATCGCGTCAGAGTTGGTCTAGCTTGTTTTAGTAGGAAGCATTGGTGATATTTCTCTGCCAATGTAAATACTACAAATATAGTTAATTAAGCAACCTTCAATCGTACCTAAAGTATTATGTTTCGGTTAATAGCGATGTCGGAGCACATCGGGATATATTGTAAGAAAATAACAAGTTGGGCGAGTTGGTTCGTATTCATATTTGAAGAGAAAACACCACACTGAAAAAAAACGAAGACAAAGGAAGAGAGGTGTATTTTCCCTCTCTTCCTATGTCTTCGTTTTTTCAGAGCACTGTTTTTTCTTCAAATATGCTTACCGGGACCTTGAAGTTTTCGACGTAACTCCAATGCGTTATTGTAAGAAAAACTAAAGTAGCAGACAGTTGCTCCACGTGCTTGACGTCACGATAATTAGCAAATGTAATTAGATAGAGCTTGCGTATCTTTGCTGAGCAAGCTTTCCTTGGGGGAATGGAGCATGTATTCAGGTTCTCTGTGGGAGGGACAGCGATTTCTCTGGGCATAGTGTGTATTTATTCTGAGGTTTGAACTGGCTTTAAGTACTGCAGCAGTACTGAAACACTTAGGCGCTGTACGAAACAGATCACGGATTCAAGAGAAAGACAGCTGGCCAACTGCACCGGTTATGCCAAACTGGTTAACATCCTTGCCTTTCCTCTCTCTCGTTTTTCTTCCTTTCTTCAGCAAGAAACGGTGAAATATGCACTACTTAATTTAAACGTCCCATTATGAAACATATGCCAAGATTAGAGCTGTGAGTTCATCGGTCAAAAATTATCGCTGTTTGTACGCACCTTTTTTTATGGGGCAATGCGAAAATTCAAGAAAAGGAAACTCGCCATTGGATCAATGCTGATTTCGCTAGCAGAGTCCGCGTCGGAGCAAGGAGCCTATCATGGGTCCCTTTACGGCCTGCGAAATGAGGCCGGGTAACCAGCATCTGTACTTTTCTACAAGACCTCGGTAACAGCGAACTCTATCGGCTGTACTATAAAAGTGAACCGTGACTGTCTGAAGAATATAAATTACAGATAATACGGAAGGAAGTAAACGACACGAAGTGAGTGAAGTGAA
This sequence comes from Rhipicephalus appendiculatus, assembly GCA_030522465.1. Classification (NCBI taxonomy): domain Eukaryota; kingdom Metazoa; phylum Arthropoda; class Arachnida; order Ixodida; family Ixodidae; genus Rhipicephalus; species Rhipicephalus appendiculatus. The sequence goes on along the minus strand of JALIZH010017251.1, from coordinate 4,436 downwards.
AAAGAGTGACAAAGAGTGTTAGTAGAAAGAAAAATACTGACTTCCTATTTGTCCTGCCTAGATTCGCTAATAGGTGCTGCAATCAATTAGATGAGGCCAAATACATGCACTGCATTGACCAAGGGGCAACAGACATCCTAGCACATAGATTCGGCTCAACATTCAGCTATCAGTATCCTTTTTTCACCAGGCCAAGCATTGCGGTTGGTCCCACTGTCAGCCCAACGACGATTCAGGCGAGGTCCAAATTTCGCGATCACTGAAATAATGCCGAGACACTTTATATAACACAGCCATTTTCCGCGGCTGGGGTAGTGCTGCAGAAACATGAGTAACGAAGTACTCTTCGAAGCAGTGCTTAAGTTGGGCAAAAAAGAGTACCCAGTCGGAGGTCCACAAGCACGTGCATCTTGTTTTAAAGACAGAGTGTGGCCTAAATTTTTTCCGTGGATTTAAGGTCATGCTTAGGTATCTGTTGCTGAATAGCTGCAGGTATTAAATTACCCATAGCGGTGTCACTTTTATCAAGATGTTTTCCAATTCGCAGAGCAATATTTCTGACACCTAAACATTATAATCCCCTATATAACAGCCCAAGAAATCCTGATGGGGATCGTAAGCGAGGTGAAGGAAGTTCTGTAAGACCACCGCGAAATTAGTCTACTGTTGCTTCGCAAAAGAAACAACGTAATCACTCGCTGCAGTATGTATATTATGCTACCAGGTAAGTAAGTAATGGTATTATTCGACATGGTTTTTAGTTTAGTGTAACAATATTCGTCAGAAAGAGTATGTTGGTGGTGTTGGGTCATTTCCAAAATATGCGGGTAATAATAGAAGAATAGAGCAGGGATGTACTCATTATGCATGCATAATGATTGCATGCATTAGCAGCCGTGTTCCATTCTCAGGGCCTCAGTGTTTCTTAAAGGGGAAAAACAAGCAATTAGTACAATTATTAGAACATAGGCTACACCACATGAAAGCTTAAAAAAAAGACAAAAAGCTTGGCGGATCCCTGCTTGATAGGAATCGGTATAACAAGAAAGTGAAAAGTGTCTACACAGAAGTAGTGATTATTGTGTGGTTGTACAATACGAGAGCTTGTACAATGTATAATGGTGTTTGGCAGCTATAGCACCATTTGACATCACTGCACCCACATTGACACCTAGCGGCACATCTCCATAGCGGCGAGTCAGCGACTAACGCCAATGATCATGATTTAACCATTGTGGTAGCTGAAGCTTTTAACGTATACCTGAACACACCATATCGTGAATCCTGCGCAAAGATGGCATCAGCGCGCACATGATAAGCACGGTTACTCGATATGCACTTCTTCAAAGCGTCGTCAATTATGGAGAGAAATGGCGCGGTGTGTGCATCCACTACCGTGCATACACTACCACCTGCGCTTCGGCAACACGTGTGGCAGAGGTTCGTTGCCTGAGCCACGAACGCGCGCAGGCGTTCCACGTGCCGTAGTCCTCTGTCTCACTCGACCAAGGCACGACATTCGCGCGTCCACATCGCTGCCTTTGTGCAGCGCGTACTGCAGCAATTTTATTAGGTGGTGTTATCACACTCGAAGTAGTCGGCAGTGAAATGCTTTGGCGCATGTGGAAGCTACATTGCTCCGTCAACGAGCCGTCACACGCTAACCCGAAGCGAAAGGCAAAGAACATAACTGCGTCTAGGGGTGGTCTAGGGCGACTCCCCGATGCTAGCGTGGCCAATCTTTTTCGCTGCTCTCGAGATGCTTTAACCATGGCCTCCGAGATTGCGCGCTGGTGCGCAATCTTGGATGCCATGCTTTAATTGTGGCTTCGCAGAATCGCCGTTCTCTATCGGCGCTTGTGAGTGTCCTGCCGCATTATTTCTCTTCACCGCTCGTAGACTGCGGCACCACCCCGCCCCAACAGAGAGCATCGCATGGGCCATGTGTGTGACGGGCCATGTGTGTGCCTCAGTAGCTTTGTCTAATAAACAAAACAAATCCTCAGTAGCTTAGTCGGTAGAGAACCGGCCGCTTATCGGCTCGGACCAAGGAGTCGGAGGTTCGATACCCGGCGGGGGAACATTTTCTTCCAGTTTTTTTTCTCATCCGAAAGGACCCACTTCATCAGCGACATATCCGTCACGGAAATACGTCACTAAAGTGTTGGTGAACCCCGGCCTCAAACACTTTCGCGATAAAAAAAGTCACAATTTCACCGCAAGGGTGAAGCAGTGAATGCGATAGCAACAAATTCTAATGTTAGTCGAAGCGAGGCTGGCAGCTAACTCTTTGGAATCCGATCTCACCCAACTCTACAAAATGCTGGTTTAAGAGCATACGGCTGCTCCAGAGGCACTGTTCGCACAATGTCCTCGCGTTGAGAGCGGAGCACGTAGGAGCCAGCCGCCCGCTGTCGGCTGCTGAGATTGCCGACGCAGTGGCTGCATGAGGGACACCCCCCCTCCCCCTCGCGTCTTTCCGCGCTTGTTAAAGACGCGCGGGGCGTTTCCTCTCCTTGAGCATTCCCAGGCTCGTCGAACAGGCGGGGGGGATCTTATCGCATACGCCTCGGAACGACGGAGGTGGGCCGGCTCGTTTGATGTCTGCTTCAGCGGCGTTTGTTGCCCCCCGATCCCGCACTGTTACCCGCGGGTATTTTTCTTCGTGGCTTTTACTTATATATATATATATATATATATATATATATATACACATCTACATATACAGGCCATGACGGCAAAAATCAGCCGAGAGTGTCCCTATAATTGCTATCGCAATAAAAAGTAGCAATGGCTTACCAACAAACGCCTTCAGGAGTATCGTAGGTTCTTTATTGATTGGTCCTACGTACCACATCGTGTTTCTGGAAATCAGTTATATTACTGTAACTTCGTTTGCGAAAGCAGTCTTTAAAGTCGACTCTTGTTCCCACATTTAACGGCATAGACAAAATGATATTGAAGATAATCACTGTTCTGTGATTTTTATTTTTCTAAACTTGCCTTTAAAACTAAAGGACTGCCATTAACCCTTTGTGCGGCAGCGGGAAACATACGTCCCACTTTTCCGTCTACCGAAAAAAGTTTCTCCCACATCACCCGATGCAATTAGCGCAACATTAAGTCACTCATATATTACCTAAGTCTTCGTAATCTCGAAGAAAATTATTTTACTATGCTTTCGAAGGGCGCATGTAGTGTTACAATAACCTTGAATTTCAGTCAATTTTTTATGATAGCTTCTGAATTTTCCTTTTCTTGAGATAGATAACACCTGCCAATTAAAATGCCCGATAATTTCCTATTTTTCTAGTTTTTGAGAGAGGTGATCTTAGCTTCCAGTCATCACGTGTTTTTGTAAATTTGCGTAATAACTTGACCGATAAATGCATCGGAACAGTCCCCTGCGAAATTATCCCGCTAATCCCTCAGCGCTATTGCGGATATTGATGAATGACAATATTTTTCTTGATAACATATACCTCTTGAAATGTAGGCACATGTTGAGGGATAACATTTGTACTCGGAAATTACAACGGCAAAAGCAAGGACAGCCAAATGGACAAAAAAAAGTGGTTGATGAATGTGGTGAAGTAAGCTTTACAGGAACATACGACAGCGCTTTGAAGGCTCAAGAGACGCAACTGCAGGCGGTGTTCTCCTGCTGAAATGAGGTCCGCACAACGTTCATTTTCGCAACGTGAGAAGTGATACAGAGTGCCACATGCTTCGGCCGTTTCATCCCAAAATACTCGTTGATGCAATCGCGAGATGGCGCCTTCATGAGGCAGTGTGACATATATGTCTCACTTTTGTCAGTAAACTACTAGCTTGATTTTCCTGAAATTTGTTTCATAATATTTCTTTCTAGTTTATATCAATATACCACAGCCGGTTTTTGTACCACCGTCTCAAAAATATAGCACGACCTACAAAGGGTTAAGATGGTGATCTTGTACACGGAGTTGTTTAGAAAATACATAGTGTGGTGGCGCGTTCTGCGAAGTAAACGTCAATTTGTGAAAATACTTCATTTACACTTGACGAATGAATATACAAATACTCATGCCTTGAAAATAAATGTTTCACTCTTGCATGTTTCTTGGAATACCTGTCAATTTCCTTGCAGAGATCCCTACAGAATCTATTGAATCTAGTACACATTTCGAAAAAAACTATGGCAATTTTGTCGCGGCAATGAGCTATGTAAGTCTCGGTCACAAATTGACTAGGGTATAGTTTTATTGAAGGTAATCAAGTTGTTTAGTGACTGCGCGTTGATTTACTAATGTTAATTATGTTACGGATCAGGCGCCTGTTTGTTATAACTACAGTTTATGTAGCCAAGTATGATCCTTTTTGATTCTTTTAAACGCACGAAAATTATTTGGGAGTCATTCAGGGGATATGTTGAAAACAAGCTTTTACAGAAATCA